>SKCR01007106.1:0-24947 GCA_019454045.1 Zanthoxylum bungeanum
AGTAATTTTCTAGCATGCGTCACGAGGCTAAGAGCGTGCGTCGTGATGTCAGCTTGTTTTCAGGACCCAGCTTCAACTTCATCTTCACTCTCAACTTCTAAAACATTACTCAAGTTATATCCATAAAAAATACATAACATATCATCAATATACTCTTATTAAATGATTGTGGGAACACAGAAACTGGGCGACGCATGCTGTCCCGGGCTCGCGGCCCGGTCGGGAGTACGGAGTAGCCACGAGGGACTAAACTGGAGAATAATGGAGTCGCCACCCGGTGTGAACCGGGAAAATGAGATTTAAGGCCGCACTCACCCCTCGCAAGGGAAGACCTCAAACCGTTGGGTTCGGAATGGTCCCTTACTCATACCACTTGTGATGAAAGGATTTATGTAATAATTTAATCATGCTTAAGTAACACTTATTTCCAAGAGTATCGTGCTTCTAAATTCACATGTACAAAATAAAACTTACACATATGTTTCACATCTAAGATTGCATGCTTGGAAGTACATCAAAGGAGCGACAAACATACAACTTCATTGGCATATTATATTCAAGAATACACAAGCATACATACTAAACATACAGGCATACATGTGAGCACTTTTCCAAGTGGTACGTGGAATTGTATCCCAAGTACAGACCGCACTACCGTCCATTCGGAATCGGCTACGGAATTTATGTCTGGGTTTCCATCTGATATACCACAAGAAATAATACTCAAAAGTCATCATGACATAGGTATATGAATTGTAATACATTAAACACATTGTATTCATACATGTGGGGATAGCTACTAGGGAAACTATGCATGAAATCTAATGAAAAAGACACAGTTCAGTGGGTGCGCGTTCGCGTAGCGTTTGAAAATGCGTTCAAACGGTAAACAGAAGGTTTGCGTTCGTGTAGCGTTCGAGAACGCGTTCGAACGGAACCAGACCTGATGCATGATAAGACTAAGAAAGTGCGTGTGCGTTCACGTAGCGTTTGAGAACGCGTTCGAACGGTAAACAGAAGGTTCGCGTTCGTGTAGCGTTCGAGAACGCGTTCGAACGGAACCTGACCTGATGAATGCAACATAAAGGATAAAGACAACAATGTCAAGCTCAGCATGTCCGATTAAACGTATCTTGCTTTCAACCGAACACACATCAACCGGCGCGGCAAACCATCGTGGTAGAGGGCTTTAACCCCTCCCCGTATGGGATCTTTTATTCCACTTACTAAGCCCATGCGCTCAATTGAATCATGCATACATAGAATTAAAAGCAATAATATCAAACTTAGCATGCCCGATTGAACGTATCTTGCATTCAAACGAACACACATCGACCGGCGCGGCAAAGCATTGTGGTAAAGGGCTTTAACCCCTCCCCGTAGGGGATCTTTCATTCCACTTACTAAGCCCATGCGCTCGATTGAATCATGCATACATAGAATTAAAAGCAATAATATCAAACTAGTATGCCCGATTGAACGTGTCTTGCATTCAACCGAACACACATCAACCGGCGCGGCGAAGCATCGTGGTAAAGGGCTTTAACCCTTCCCCATAGGGGATCTTTCATTCCACTTACTAAGCCCATGCGCTCGATTGAATCATACGTAAATAAGCAACATGCAGAATTCGAGTGACGAAAAATAAATAAATAAATCAATGCAACATGAAACAAGAGAATGTGTCGTTTATTCAAGTGGTACGTGGAGTTGTATCCCAAGTACAGACCGCACTACCGTCCATTCAGATTCGGCTACGGAATTTACGTCTGGGTTTCCATCCTATATACCACGAGAGACGACACTCTTTCATTCATCCAATACCCACAACACACATCATACACAAACAAGATTCAACAAATAAGTAAAATACAATCAAAATAAATAACAAAAATCAAATAAAGATGAGTGTGAAAAGTTCCCTCAGGTCTAACCTTTTAAGCCGTCTCTCGGACTCGCGTTTCACGAAGATCGGAAGGGGTAAAGCTCCGCAACTTTTCTGGTTCACTGGTTTGCCTTTTCCTTCGCTGTTTTGCCGCTCAAGCTAATGTTTCGACTCCGTTTTGCTGCTGTTTCCTTGTGGTTTCGCTGCCGTTTCCTCTGTATTTTCTGCTTACTGTTTTTTGGTGTGTTCTTTTGGTGTTTTAGGCTACTGTTTTGATGGTTGTAGGGGCTGTATTTGGCTGTGGATTTTGGTAATGTGAGGGAGTGTTTAAAGGTTTGTTGCTTTCGGTAATGTGAGGGTAGGGATGAAGAGAAAGGTTTGCTATCTTTCTTGTGATTTGCGTGTGATGTTTAGGGTTCTTTGTGTTGTGATTTTTTTTGTGTAAGTAGTGTATGAGCTAGAGGAGTGCATATCTTGGTGAGGGGTTGTTTATATAGAGAAGGGCTAGGGCTTCACCTTGTCTCACAAGGAAGGGATTTGGCATTAAAAGGAGGATTTTATTTGGTGTTGAGCAAGGAAAGTCAAAGATTGAGGGGGGACAAATCTTGGCTAGATTAGGAAGTCAATATCTTTAATTTGTTATGATTGATTTTAATTAGGCATGACATCTTTTTAATTTAGTATGTGATTTGTTTAGTTAGGAAGTTAATATATTTGATTTATCTTTATTAGGTATGATTATATTTTATGTTTTATTTAATTGGTAAATGGTTTAAATATTTTATTAAATATTTAATGTTTAATTTAATTAAATTGGGATGTGTTTTATGGGCTTTGGGGGGCTAATTGGGCTGGGGTGGGAGGCTAGCAGCAAAACCAGAAACACCGACGCCGTTCGAACGCCAATTCGAACGCGGCACGAACGTCCGCAATCTGCCTGAAGTTCGAACGAAGTAACGAACGCAGCACTAACGAAGACAATGAACTTGTGAAATGAACTAGATGACGTACTTATTCTGAATTTCCCCTTCCGACCTCCGTTTCCCGCAATATCCTTAGCTAAAAAGGTAGTGCCTCCAACTGAGACTCATCATCGGGTTTCACATGCGAAAATGCAATGCCTACAGTCGCCCCCACTTTGATGGGACTTGTGCAGTGTGTGACTTTGAACAATCCTATCAAAGTTATGCAATGCATTTTCACTTACATGGCTCGGCTGCTGCCTCGAGCTGAGTTGGTACTGCAGCGGACCTCGATCCTAGGACGCGTCCCGATAACTGCAACCGACAACGGGGGCACCTCGACCCTGGGCACCTCGACCCAACACCGCTGACTATAGGGGCCTCGCCCTCGAACTGATGATGTAGTGGGTACCTCGACCCTGGGCACCTCGACCCGGAACTACAACTGAAAACGGGGGCACCTCGACCCTGGGCACCTCGACCCAACACCGCTGACTATAGGGACCTCGCCCTCGAACTGATGATGTAGTGGGTACCTCAACCCTGGGCACCTCGACTCGGAACTACAACTGACAACGGGGGCACCTCGACCCTGGGCACCTCGACCCAACACCGCTGACTATAGGGACCTCGCCCTCGAACTGATGATGTAGCGGGTACCTCGACCCTGGGCACCTCGACCCGGAACTACAACTGACAACGGGGGCACCTCGACCCTGGGCACCTCGACCCAACACCGCTGACTATAGGGACCTCGCCCTCGAACTGATGATGTAGTGGGTACCTCGACCCTGGGCACCTCGACTCGGAATTACAACTGACAACGGGGGCACCTCGACCTTGGGCACCTCGACCCAACATGATATGGGCCTCGCCCCCAAGCTGATATGGGCCTCCCCCCTTGGGACTCATCCCAAAAACTGAAATTGCGCTGACGCTGCTTGGCTCATTTCCGCCGCTTTCTCCTTTCTTCAAACCTGCGAACACAAAATGAAAACAAACACGAAGAGAATGCAATGTTACGTGTATGCATGAATGATCTTCTTATTCCGTTGGGTTAGGTCTTCTGCTAATTCTCGTGGTGACTGCTCGGTCTTCTCGTCCTCAGGCAAAGTATTGCTTCAACCTGTCTACATTGATCGGCTCGGTGAACTCGTTCCCCTCCAGGTCTGATAGCTTCACTGCTCCATTTCCCATTACTTTCTGCACTATGTAAGGTCTTCCCAGTTTGGTCTGAATTTTCCTCTCGGATCTGTCGTCGACGGCCTCGACTGCTTAAGTACCAAATCACCCTTTCTGATCTTGGTAGGACGCACTTTCTTGTTGAATGCCCGAGCTAGTCTCTTCTGATACAACTGCATGTGATACAAAGACTTCGTTCTCTTCTCATCCAATAGTGCTAACTGATCAAACCTCTGTCCGGCCCATTCCTGTTCCGGTAATTCTGCCTCTGGTAATACCCTCATAGACTGTATTTCCACTTCTACCGGCAATACTGCTTCCATTCCATAGACCAAAGAGTAAGGTGTGGCCCCTGTTGCTGTTCTTACTGATGTTCTGTACCCCCACAAAGCATACGGTAATTTCTCGGCCCAATCTCTGCAATTTTCTGTCATCTTGGCTAGAATCGTCTTTATAGTCTTGTTGGCTGCCTCAACTGCCCCATTTTCCTACGGCATGTATGGTGACGACTTGTGGTGGCCTATCCCATACCTCTGTAACATTGCCTTCGTCTCTCCTTGAAACTGGACCCCGTTGTCTGTCACTACATGATGCGGCATACCATACCGACAAATGAGGTTCCGAGCTATAAACTTTGCCATCTGCTTTGCTGTAACATTACGGAATGATTCGGCTTCCACCCACTTCGAGAAGTAATCTACTGCCACTACTATGAAGCGATGCCCATTTGATGCATTCGGTCGAATTTCCCCAATCATATCAATCCCCCATGCTGAGAAGGGCCACGACTCTGACAACCCGTGCAATTCTGTGTGCGGTAAGTGATTCAAATTACCATGTGCTTGACAGTCATGACAATGCTTTACCATCTTCGCGCAGTCTGTTTCCATGGTTGACCAATAAAAACATTGTCTCACTATCTTGCGGGACAGTTCAACCCGTTCATGTGCGGACCACATACCCCGGCGTGTATTTCTTCCATTACATGCCGAGCTTCTTCTTTTCTCAAACACTTCAACTAAATACCATTTGCCTGCCTCTTGTACAGTTCCCCTTTCAAAATCACATACTGGGAAGCTAACTTCTGAATGGCTATTCTGTCTTTTTTGCCCGCCCCTTCCGGGAGTTCACCCTGTTCCAGATACCTCTGAATGTCATAATACCAAGGTTTACCGTCGTCAACCTCAACTTCCAGAATTCTTTCTATCTCATAAACAGGTTTACTTGCTGTTGTCAGTATCAACGGTCTCATCACTAACTTTTCTGGATTTTCCCAAGTCGCTGCCAGTGTAGCCAATGCATCTGCCATCTGATTCTCTTCTCTCGGTAAGTGCTGAAACTTACACTCGGGGATAACCTATGCCAATTTTCTGAGGTGAAAAATGTAAGGCTTCAACCGTTCTTCCTTCAATTCCCATTCTCCTCGTATCTGCTGGACTACCAACATAGAATCTCCATAGACTTCCACACTCCCGGCCTTCAAGGCTATCAATGATGTCAAACCAAAAGCACATGCTTCATACTCGGCCATGTTATTAGTCACCCTGAATGTCAACCTCTTGGCTAAGGGCAAAGTCTCTCCCTCGGGGGTCACTATCACGATCCCAATTCCGGCTCCCTTGTAATTCACTGCTCCGTCAAAAAACATCTTCCACCTCTGAACTGTTATCGCTTGGATCTCTTCATCTGGAAACTCAAACTTATACTGATCCCCCTCAACAGGTTGCAATGCCAGGAACTCTGCTACTACTCGCCCTTTGATCACTTTGGAGGTGAGATACTCAATGTCAAACTCTGTCAACAATACCAACCATCTGCCCAATTTTCCCACTAGTGAAGGCACCGAATGAAGATATTTCAGAGGATTCTCCTTTGCCACCACCTGGATCTTGTAAGACTGGAAATAATGCCGCATCTTCCTGGAAGCCCATACCACTGCAAGACAAATCTTCTCAACCTCCTGATATCGAGCCTCATACGGGAGCATCTTCTTACTCAGATAGTAAACTGCATGTTCTACCCCTGTCTCATCTGCCTATACCATCATAGCCCCCAGTGCTTCTGATTCTATAGCCAAATACAATATCAAAGGTCTGCCCGGTCTTGGAGGTTTTAATACAGGTGGCTTTACCAAGTACTCTTTGATTCTGTCGAAGGCGGTCTGACACTGTTCATTCCATCTCACTGGCTGATATTTCCTCAACAGTTTGAAGATAGGCTCACATACCGATGTCAACTTGGCAATAAACCGACTGATGTACTGAATCTTCCCCAAGAATGCTCTGACTTCTTTTTCTGTCTTCGGTGCAGGCATTTCTGTGATTGCCTTGATCTTTTTCTGTCGGGTTTCACATGCGAAAATGCAATGCCTATAATGATCACAACCTTCAATTTTAAAGTCTCCAAATTTACTCAATACTTAGGGTTTCTTAGCTTAGGGGTTTCTCTAAATCTTTATTTCTTTAACACAAAAACCATATAATCATCAACAAACTCAATCTAACAACAAACCACAAACATCAAACTATTAAAATAACAACACTTCAAATTTGGATCAAGTCTATTTTTACCTTAAACCATTACATTTCCTTCACCATTCAAGTCTTCTAGGCTTGATATCCTTCTTTCTAGGTTGTGATGGTTTGATTTGCCCTTATTTCCTCCTTAATCTTTGGCAGAGAAGCGGTCTAATTCTCATTCTCCTTCTCATTCTTCTTCTTCTTCCCTTTTATTTTCTTTATCTCCTCTCCCTCACGTTTTATTTCTTTTTGCCAAAATGGTAGGGGTGCTAGAATAATTTTCCCTTTTATATTTGGGGATATTTGTAAATGATTTAATGAAGAAAAGTTTAGAAATTTTGAGAAACTTTGAGATTTCTCTAGATTAGTCCTCGGGGTACTATTCATCTAAAATTTTGAACTATATTTTTGACCTATTTCTAATTTAAATTTGGAAAAATATTCAACGCGACAGTTATAGATCTTGATCTTAGCTTTCCGACGATATAAAATTCATAAAACTCGGAGATCCTATGAAAACAGTACGGCCCAAATACCATGGGCTATCTGGATTTAATCTTAGAATGAATTCCGCATCGGAATTACGAGAAATTTGCCGAACGTCTAAAAGTCATTTCAAGAATTTATACATGTTCGTACATGATTTATTTCATGTATCATGTGTCCCATAATATAATATCCGTCAAGATTATCGGGGTGTTACAAGACGTTCGTTGATCTGTGATCTCAAGACGTGCATGTAAGGTTTTATATATGTTTATGTTCTGTTGTATTTTTTTACTTATGTAACTTTAAAAAATTTATATTACGATCTAACATGAATTACATTTCTCACAGGATCACTATATAACTGTTCGGGACCAGCTGCTGCAAACTGGGGAGCCGATAAATGAAAACCGACTGTTTATTGAGATTACTGGAGGGGAGAAGAAGAAGCATGTCTACAGTATGGGCTCCCAGTATGTACATGAGTATAGTTTCTCATCTTCTACTGCATCGGCTTCATAGGCGATAATGTAGGAGGAGATCACTGTAATGAGACAACAGATGCAACAATAGAAGCAGATGTAGCAACAGATGCGACAACAGTAGGAGCTTATGCAGAAGCAGCAAAAGCAAATGCAGCAACATATTCAAGAGCTGGTCCGACTAACTATTTAATTGATGCAACAATAAATACAGTTGCATCATGGTGGTCCTCCTCCACCTAGTGTGTAGTATATTTTGTTTAATTTAATTAGTACAGTAATGTAATTTTATTATTTTATGTTTATTATTATATAACATATTTTTTTATTAATTTTCTTTTAATTATTTATTTATAATATTAAATTTTAATTGAAAAATAAATTATAATTTAATTGACAAAAATAAAATAAATTTTTTTCGAAAAAAATTATATAATATAATTACTGACCGAATATTCAGTCGGTAAAAGTTTACAAAATTTACCAACAGAATAATAATTTGTCGGTAAATTCAAGGACTAAGCGATCGTTATTTCTGTCGGTAAAGTAAATATTTACCGACAGAATAATGTCGGTCAGTAATATTTTGAGTAATCACTTATCAAAATTTATATATTTAACGAGCCATTATTTCCCATATTCTGTCGGTAATCGGTCGGTAATAATATCGATAAAAAAATATATTAGGTCGGTAAAATTACCGGCTAAATATAATTGATTGGTATTTATTTATCGACATGCCAAGTACCAACATAATATTTCGGCCGGTAATCGATCGATAATATAATATACTGATCGAAAAAAAATTTTACCGATAAAATATTCGATCAGTAATTTACTGTTTTCTTATAGTGATGACTTTTCATCATGATCACTAGTATATAATTATCTTTAATGTCAAAATTACAGCCCAACTCTAAAGCAATTAAAATTTTAAATATAATAATATGACTACTATATTATATCGTTTATTGATAGAGATTTTTTTTAAAGAACTCACCCATCAAAATTCAGGATGACACATGGATGACGCTTTAGTTCACAAACTGAACTGTAGGTTATATCGTCTTGCGCTTTCTATCTATTTCCATTTTTATTTTCATGATCTTTTCAATTATTCAATTATAAAAAAGTTTCTCATATTTATAGATCATATTTTTATCAACACTCTATGTTTGCTGTTATTTTAATAATCATTATTAAATTACCTATTAGGTTACGACTCGCCATTATTAAGTTAAGAAAATTTAATGTAATTGGAGGTAGATGCTGATTGCTATGTGCTAGGCATGAGAAGGCAGGGATTAATGCACATATGATTTAAGGGTTGAAAGTTGACAATGCTTACATCATATGTCAGAAAAATAAACGATCGTTACAGCGTATGTTTTTATTATATTTTGTATTTTGTATTTTTTATCTTTTATTGATAATAACGACCATATTAAAGAAATTTGTCTAAATACTTTTAAAATTTAAAGCTAACGCGAGACCTGATCATGGTTCAGTTCGATTATACGATTTCAATTTTTTAGAATTTTAGAATCGGACCGTATTGGAAAAATCGGTTTTATTCCTTAATTTTTAGGGGAAAAAATAAAAAAGTATTTGATTCCGAACCGAACCGAACCGAATTAGAATCATAGCGAACATTAAGGTTACGATTTCAAATTATGTGGAATCGTAACCGAACCGAAATAAATTTCTATTCAGTTTCGATTTTGAAATCGAAATCAGATGAAATCGTAACCTTATGATTTCATCTGGTTCGATTCCAATTTAATTTGGATTCTAAATGAGAACCGTATCCGGGTCAACGAGACCGTCAGCGGATAAATTGACTAGTTGGAGCTCGTACAACCACTACATTGCTGCCGTCTGTACATGACAAGTGTCTTGTCATATAGGAATTTCTCATTCACTTAGAGAAACGCTCATTAATTTTCATTTATTTTCATATTTTCCATTCACCCACTATGAAAGATTAATTCACAATGCTGGACTTTATTAATTATGTGTGACCCCTGCTCATGAACATTTGGCTCATTGATTGAATTTTGTAATATTGTTTTCATTTTGAAATTGTACTTATTGATTGATTTTAGTCTCAAGTAATATGGGGAATATTGATGTGAAGTTTATATGTATAATAAAATTTAACAAGTATACCTATCGTAAAAATCACTACTAAAAAATATAGGTTATTTTGACAGATTATGTCTTTCAAGAAATGATTTTTTTAGCAGAAAAATTAATTGTTAGGAATCGAGGTGTCTAGAATTCTTAACATATTTTTTCTGTCAAGAGTTCTTGACAGATTATTTTGCTATCAAGAATTCTTGACAACATTTATCTTTTATAAAAAAATTTCATGAACACATGACATATTATTATGAAAGATTTATTTATATCAAGAATTTTTTTTTCCGTTTTAGTGCGAATTTTTGGAGGGAAATTTATGTAATATCTCGAATTTTTCGTAATACTTCTAAAAGATCCTCGTATCTCAGTTTAGGTAGCACAACAAGACGATATTGGGAAATAAGAGTTTAAGTATTAAATAATAGGTCGGGATGTCTTTAATAGGAATCTTGTTGCATTGGGAATCATGAAATTCAGAAGAACTGATTACACGATTTTTTTTATAAGGAGAAAGTTTATTGTTTCAGCTATAAAAATAGCAAACAAACTCTGATTGAGGTGATTCTTAAACCATATGACTCATTTTTCCGAGATAAAAAACTTTCGTATTGAACACTTTTTGAAATTTGCATCAGAATGGCCTAAAAATATGAAATTTCGAAAGAGTCCAAAGAAAAGAAAATTGTTTATTTATACCCATAAGTTTATGAAATTGGAGAGGGATCAAATGTTTTCAACACATGCACATACACGAACCCCCCATTTCACGTGGGCAAGGGAGAGGCAGATGCGCCGTCGGCCATTTTAGCCACCGTCAGCTGACTTGCTGGTATCGACTGGTGCGCTGTCTAACGGTAGCCGGCCGAAGACAGTCCGAATCCTACGAAAACAAAGAGAAAATATATGGGTTGTTATTTCACAATCTTGGCTCGTTGTTTCGATCCATATGTCGAGCCACCTGCCAAATCAAAGCTCTCAGAGAGTACTACAAGATGGTGGTGTCGGTTTCTTTGATTCGTGCTTGGTTGCTTGCAAATCAAGAAAGAAAGTGATGGTGAATAGTAATATTCATTTGAATAGTAGCGCTGATTCGTATTCCGTCGATTCCAAGAGCTAAAGTCACAGACTAAGAAATGGTCAGACGAACTGACATTTCAAATTATACGTCCGACCGGACCTGGATAGTACGTTCAATCTACAGTAACGCAGACAGAGATGAGGCCATGGATGGATTCTAGCTCCCTTTCCATTCTCAAGTCCCTCAATAATATTATAAAAAAGGGGTTTCTCCCATTCACAAATGATACACAATCTATGGTTGACAACCCACAATATATTGAGATTATAAAACACTAGACACTGAGGAAAAAAATGCGAGAATACACCCTTTGATCATTGGAGTTCATTCTTTTACGAATACAGCAACAACCCAACACTCATAAGGATCTTCTTGAGCCAGATGACATAAAAGTACAACATGAGGCCCATATTTATATCACTGTTTTTCTTTGAGCTTTGCCTGCTATATAGTATCTCCGGCTGGTTCTAGGACACGGTCGGTCGGACATGCATGTTAACACACACATATCCATCACATAGTTACAACATTCAGCCTAACTCCTCTGAGGCTAGACTGGGGAATATGCACCTTATATTCTATTACTCGCACGCACTAACACCCTTTTTATTTATCACTATTTTGTTATATTAACCATTTGCGCTTTATCATCTTATTACTACTTATTCATTTGATTGCTCTCTTATTATTATTTTATGCACATTAATATTTTATTATTATTATTATTATCGTATGTTAGTTAGTTCATTACAGCTTTGTTGTTATATGTGCGCTTGTATGTTCTAACTTGTGAGGATTTTTCGATCTGGCCTATTACAGGTCTAACCAAATATCAAATTACATTCGGTCGTTTAATCATTTTTGGTATATAGGATGAAAACCCAGACATAAGTTTCATAGACGATTCTAATGGACGGTAATATGATTCGCAATTGGGATATAACTCCATGTAACATTGAGAGGATGGCCATTTCATTGCTATATTAATATATGCATAATTCCTCATCATGTTCAATGTTGATTCTGTGGTTTTCTAGTTGCTGTCATTTTATCAGTATTATGGCTTATTGTAACTGTTGATATTGATTACTATCCATTGGTACTCTTATAACTATCTTATAACATTATTTTGCTTGTTACCATTGAGATTATATGTTTCTGGATTACGCAGTACATCTGGCTAGAATTCCAGTAGGTCCGGCCAGATATTAAAAGTGATTAGGATATTCAGCCGACCATGGTCATGTCCGGTCAGGCCTCTTCGAACTAGTCCCATTAAAGGCATGTTTTAACATCTTTAATTGTTATCTTTATATTGTTGTAATAATTTATTTCGGCATTTGAACTTATTTATTTACTTTTTTTAATGTTTATGATATGTGTGCTATTAAATATGTTATTGAGTGTGAATTGTATTGTAAGATGTGGGGGTATATCTACTCAAACCTAAATATTATATTGACATCACTAAGGGACCATTCACAAACGGGTTTAAGGTTGGACCTTGTGAGGGGTGTGGTGCAACCTTAAATCATTCTCAATGTATTATACTAGGTAGCGACTTCTTTATTCTCCGGTTAGTCCCTCATGGGCTATCCGTACTCTCTACGGGCTGTGAAGCCCAACACTGTCATGTTCACCGACGTCATAAGAATAGCGGTAAACCCCGCTACACTCCTACAATTGGCTACTCCACTGGGGATATATAATCGTCCTCATAAATAAATTGTAGTATTTAAGGCAAGATTGAGGTAAAATATGTTTTCATCATTTACATACTATTTTAACTCTTATGGCATTACATATCGAGAAATCATTTTCACTCAAGGCGGTGGATTGGTATATAATAATAACCATCAATTGTTGGCATGTATCCTTAGATAATGGTGCTTTCATTTGGTCTATCAAATCCTTGGGTGGGGAGACCTGGTTATGGAGAAGCCATATCCCTGGGTATAAAAAATGTACGTTTGCTAGTCTTTCAAACCCTTAGGTGGGGAGACCTCGTTGCTGACAAGCCTTAGCCGACAAGAGCCTAATTATAAACCTTTAGTAAGCCCACATATGAGCCCGCAAATGTTTTCCATAGGAAAAGCCTCCTTAATTCTTGTGTTTGTGTCTTATAAATTTGAAGTCATTTGATTCTTTTACCATAATATGTAAACTTGTTGGACCTTTTCAACTGGAGCAAGTTTGCATTTCGTGATTTTTGGTTTAAAGAACTTTGAAATGTTAATGATCCACGATGTATGAAAAACTTGTTGGGCCTATAATGTCTAGTTATAATCCTTATGTACCAAACATGAGTATGATCCCCACACCGATTTTCATCCTTAAAGGTAAGCCTTGTTTTGGCCAATTTAGATATTCATTAATATTTTAAGCCCATTCCCAAGGAACCATGATCACTAAGATTCCAATTCATCGTTTTCATATAATGGCACGATCCTTATAAAATGCTTAGTCATTTTTGTAAATGGGCGGCCTTTGTGTTTTAAAGATAAAATGGAACAAAAGTAGCCAGGGTTTTCTCTTTTGTATAGGAGGCAATGAGCTTGTGTACCCCCAGTTGGTACATACGTTAATCAAAACCTAGGGCATATATTAAATTTTTCACGCACGGGGTACGAAATAAGATTGAAGGATATATGCTAATGATTGAACATCTCACGCATTACAAACATTTCATGCATCACATGTATACACGAAACCTACTGACGCAATTTGGTTGCAGCCATCGTAGCAATGCAGTGGGTTAGAGAGCCAGGTAGATTAGTCAAGAAGAAACTTGAAATCGTAAGAATGGCCAGTAGTTGTAGAAGTGAAGCGGGGTTTACCGCTATGTCTATGATGTTCGTGTTGGGGTTGGTACTCAGAGCGCCAATTCCCGGTTGTATTTCTTTATGAATGCTTTTGTAAAACATAATTATTATTAATAATATATGCAGTTTCTATAATATAATGTATCTTTTAATATGGTAAAGACGTAATGACCTTGCATTGACTAGTCATGATGCTGTTGCAAAAGCGTCGCAACTGACATTCAGTTGTATCATGACGTTGTCATTCTCAGACAGTTCCTGGTCAAGGTTTACACTACTTGGTCAGTATAGTAAACCCGTTGAGACAGGTACATTTCGTATACTGGAATATATGATTCCAATGGTTTCTCAATGAACCATAAGTCTTGGAGACTAATATAGACGTGTAGGTGTTTATAGCAGATAAACACTGAACGACTCACCGAAGATTCTTAATGGATGGTACACCAAGGTCAATAAGAATCTTATCGGGTTGAGTAGCACTTGTGATTCTTCGACTTGAGATACCACTGTGGGCACATGAGACATCTTCCACACTTAGATGGCAGTCACGTCACCGATCTATTTAGATCAGACCTCCACATGTTCGTTGGGTGTGGATAGATCCTCAGGGTGTCTTGTGTGTATCGAGATAGAATTTGTCAGTTATATGTATCAGAGCATAGGTAGTCCATATGATTAGCAATCAGATAAAAACTATGGGCCCGTGGTACAATTTAGAAGCCAGTTCTAAATGTTCTTTTTGAGATTGCTAATAGAGACGTCGACGGGATAATCCCTATAGAGATTTGGCGTTTACATCTATATCTCTGGGATATATCCGGATACCTGTGACGGAGGAATTATACATTTACCAATGACCTCGACCTGTATGATTCAGCAAGTTTAACCGTGTTCGTCATAATTTACGGGTGGATAAATTATGGACACGAAATTAGATTTCGTGACGGATATGCCTGAATCTAGAGAGTCTCACTAATGAAATATACTCGTAGAGCACTAGGGCAACATTTATGAATAATATTGATTATTTATAAAGTCGTTTAAAGGTTAAACGAAATATACATGTGTAGGGACCCGATAGTCATTTTCTGATTTTTTGTGTATTTGCTTTTAATGATAGATTAATTCAAATACACATTAATTAATTGTCAAATTGAGATATTTGACTAATATCATAAATATATATATGTATTTGATATTTAATGTAAATATAATATATAATACATATATTTAATATATTTGTATTTAAATAATTAATTAATTATTTAATTGTTAAATGATTAAATTAATTAAAAGATAAATATTTTAAAGTTATGATATTTATTTTAATGACTTGAGTTGCTTTTGTTGTCTTACTTTAATTCATTAAATGGTTTGATGATTAAAAATGAAAGTTGATAAAAGCCATTAAATGAAACAAAAATTGAAAAATATCTTGATATTTTGCATACCTAATTTTCGGCCAAGGCTAGATTTTTTGGTATAAATTATTTTGTTTTCATTTAGGGTTTCATAACCTTCAACACTTATAAAAAATACTCCATTAAAGAAAATAAAAGAAGCTTGGGAGAAAAGAAAAGAAAACAAAGGAAAGCTTGGATTTTAGTAAGTTTTTCCAACTTGCTATTAGAGAGGAAAATATTTCTTGAGTTCTAGGCTACATGCTATGAGTTTCTTATGTTTTTCTATTCTTTATTCTTTGTGTTTTTGGTGGATGGAAGTTTGATGATAGGTTTGAGCTTGTGTAAAGTTGATAGAATGCTTCTAATATGTTAACTAGCATTCTTATGAAGTTTTTAGAAACTTGTTGCCAATCTAGAGTTATTGACCCACTCTTAAATGACCTAGATTTGTTCTATAGTTGTTTCATTGTGGTGAGGCTTAATTGGAATGGAAGAAACATGATTGAAGTATTGGATTTAACAAATTTGGTTTAATTTGTCCAATTTGATGAAATTGAAAAATTAGGGTTTAAGACCACTTCCAAATTTGGGGCTTTTCATTTACGTTGTGTATTTGGATGTGTATATGATACATATAAAATCTTATGTTGATTGGATTTCATCTCCTTGTGTTTTGAACATTGGAAGTGCAAAATGTACATTATGTCACAAAATTGAGGCTCTCGGCCTTGGGGAAATTTTTTGGGTTTTTGTGGCAATTTGTATTTTGACATTTGGGACATGTTAAATTCATATTTGTAATGATTTAGAATCATCCAAAATCATTTCGAATAATTTCGAATTAAAATAAACAAAATGCTTAGTTTAGGGGCAATTCGGTAAATTCACATAAATTTTATTTAATGTGTTTTATTTAATAATTTAATTATTGGATAATTAAATAAATAAGTTTATTTAATTAATCCGAGAAAAATTTTTGAAATCGGAAAATTTTAATTTTCCACTGTTCTGCTGCGTTACCGGATTTCCGTTATAAAACTCATTCAAAATGGTATCAGAGCGAGTCTGATTCTAGGCCCCCTAATATGATTAGCCCATTAAATTCAATGTTTAATCATGTTTTCTTAACTTTATGCATGCATGTTTTAATCTAATTTGATTAGATTTAGGGTGTATGACATTTAGCGGAAAATCCATAATTAATAAATTTTAAATGTATTTATGTATTTGATGAATTTTATGTGGTTCGTCTTATCAATACGGTTTATAATTATTTCACCGTGACTACATCCGAGATCGTGCCTCTGCTGTGATGGTGTAGCCGATAGAGATTTATTTATACCGGATGTATATAAGATACTAGATAAATTCAAGCAAAAGCGGAATCTTGAACGTGCCCCAGCTGTCAGGGTTACGCAAGTAACTTACGTTTATCATTGACGAGTTTAACCTTGGTATGTCTCCTTGTGGGCCTGCCTTAGCAGCGACAACGAGAAACGACCAGGACCGGAAACCTAGGAGTCACTAACGAGTGATTGACAAATGAGTTGTCTACCTGATGAATATACGTAGGGGAGACCGTGCCTCTGCTGTGAGCTGGAATATATTCACGGGATCCACTTTTCACTATTTGTATTTAATTTAATTATTAAATCTTTGTATTATGTTTGGGGATTACAGTATTGCATGATTTAGTGGGAGAGACATTTTTAGATTAAAAATCCATGATCTAGTTTATGCTTTTGATATTATATGAAACTGCTTAATTTCTGCTAACCGTTTTTCGTAATCTATATGATAGATTTGCGATGGCGGCACCATCCACTAATCAGTTTGCGCGTATGCTTGATGCGAACAAACTCAAAGGTGCTTATAACTTCGCCGATTGGGAATTGGATTTGAGGATTGTCCTCGACTCTGAGAAGTTGGGATATGTTTTTGAGGGTCCACTGCCCCTTGCTGTGGCAGAGGATGCTACACCGGAAGAACGCGAAGTCTTCCAAGCTTGGAATGACGATGATTTAAAAGTTAAATCATACATCTTAAGTTCATTTTCACCGGGGCTCAAGAAACAATACTATGGCATGTCAGATGGGAATAGTATGATGACTCGATTAAGATAATCGTTTGAAAACCAAGAACAAGTTGTTGTTAATAAGGTCGCAATGGAATTTTTCCATGCGCGGTTGGATGAGGGGCAAGCTGTTAGCCCATATGTTCTTCAGATGATCGATTTGATCGATCAACTGAGGCAACATAATCTCATTCTGAATTACATTCTCGGTAGGAGTGTCATTCTTGGTTCGCTCCCAGCTTCTTATCCCCAGTTCGTGATATACTTCAACATGAACGAGATTATCTGTACCTATCAAGAGCTATATTTGATGTTGTTCACGGCGGAAGAGGACCTCAAGAAGGGAGTTCCGACTTGTTGGACAATTATGACCCATAGCATCACTATTTGTACAGAACATTGTGTTGTTGTACAAATTAACTATGTGACAAAGGAAATTTCTCTTTTATCATTTGTAATTGGATTACCGGGATAAATAAATGATAAAAGTCCATATGATTAGTTCCGGATTAATAAGATATGAGACAGTATTGATCCACTATGTTTTAATCATTAAAATATCCCTAGTCGTAGTATTATCGAGATTGGACATCGATAATGCGGAATAGACTAGTATTGCACTTATGCGCGTTGTGTGAGCATAACGACATAGTTCTCATATATTTAAGTATTGGATAATTATGCAAGTGTAATAGAAGGTTGTGTTTACTGATGGTACGGAAACAGCTTTGCTCTGGATAGACCCCTCAGAATTCCATTGGTAGTATGACTATGTGTCTATGGAAGTCCAAATCAGGGTAGGTGTATTTGGTCTTAACCTGAGACTTGTATCACTAATACTTACGACAATCAATATATTTTGGTTTTGGTCATCCAAGGCTTTAACAGGTTCTGTGTACGCCACTTCTGGGTATATTGAGAATCGTAGTGTATTGGGTGTGATGTCAAGATGAAAGTATCACTTCAGTCATATGGAGATGATGATCACGCAGGATATGGAACTAGTACTCTTATGTACTGCAGTCATCGGGATAATATGACTAGATCATGCTTATCCGATTATAGAGACTAGTTACCAGAGATCCGATATATGCTTCGTACGGGGCATACACAATTCCAGCCTCAGGCCTAGCATGTGACATTCGATACTGGATTGCAATACGCAATACTACGTATACTACGCCTGAAACAGATTACATATTCCTTAAAAGAATATTTCTGGATAATTGGGTAGGCACGGTGCTTTGCTAGAAGCCAACCATGTCTTGTAAATCGGTAAGAACGTAAGAATATTTCTGGAGAATTGGGTAGCGACATGAATAGTAATTTTGCTAGGCATAATTATTTAATTAAATTTGATTTTATTACGTCGCAACGGAAATTCGTTAATTCGGAATTAGCGAACCTGAGCCCGTGAGTGTTTGCGGGCCCACTCGGATTTTGAATTCAAGTGGGGCCCACAAGTCACATCAAGTCACATCACTGGTCAATCATTTGCCTTTTTGGTGATGGAAGTTAGTGTAGATTGGATGGTGACTTGTTTCTTACACAATTGAATGGTGAGTGACCTTTTACCAACTTTAGATATTTGGTATATGGTTTTGGTTTTAAAAAAAAATAAACTCACTTCACTCAATTTTTCTTCTCTCTCCAACCAAAAACCGTGACTCTCAATCTCTCCATTCTTCTTGCATTTTGCCGAATGTAATAAGAACACAAGGAAGATTTTATTACAAATTCTTCCTAATGCTAGCACACAAAGACCATACAAAGGTGATAGGGAAAACTTTCCGGTGAGTTTGGAATCTCATTCACAAAGCTTGGAAGCTCAACATACATCAAAGGAAAGCTTGGAGCACTTCACAAAGGAGGAAAATTTTGTTGTCTCCTACATCCACTTATCCGATCAAAGTAAGTATTTTCTGCTACTTTACTTTGTGTATTCACAAGATTTCTTGCTTAATTTGATCTTGGTTTGACCTAGAAAACCCAACACGACTCACCCTCCAAGACCTACTTCACTTTCTGCTTCTTCCCAGACTTGGTCAAAGGGAAAGAAGAAGAAAGGGAAGAAGAAAAAAGGGTCTCGGTCCTCAACCACAGGCAAAGATAGCAAAGCCCAAGAGGGCTTCTGAACACAAATGCCATCACTGCAGCAAATTCGGGCACTGGAAAAGGAACTGTCCTGACTACATTGCCTAGCTGAGGAGGGATAGAGCATCGACATCAGGCACATTTATTTTTCCAGTTATTGATTTATCTTTGGCTTGTGAAGCCATTACATCCACTTGGATTTTAGATTCTGCTTGTCCCATTCACATTTGTAATTCGTTGCAGGTGCTGAAGGAAAGTAGGAAACTGAAGCTTGGAGAGATGCAGTTGTGGTTCGGGAGTGGAGACTCACTGGATGCAGTTGCAATGAGAGTATGCGAGATCTCTTTGCTGAAATGGACACTTTTGTTAAATGATTGTTATTTTGTACCTGGATGTGTAGCTAATATTATATCACTTTTTGTATTGGATACAGAAGGCTTTCATAATAATATTAAGAACTGTTCTTTGTATTTATATGATAAAAGTAATATTCAGATCCTTTGTTGTCCAAACCAGCATGGTCATTATACATTGCAAACTTCAAAAGATATTTTAAATACTGGAGTTAATAAACGTAGTTTACCTGTAATTAATAATAATAAACTTTGGCATATGTGGCTCGGTCACATAGGCGTTAAACGCCTTACCCAATTGGTTAGGAATGGTTTGATACCAGATCTTACCATTGAATCCTATCTAACTTGTGAATCCTGTATTCAGGGTAAGATGACCAAAGCCCCATTTTCTGGTGTTGGACACCGCGCCACTAACTTACTGGAACTCGTACATTCTGATGTATGTGGTCCACTAAGTCAGACTGCTCACAGTGGTTATTCGTACTTCGTTACCTTTACTGATGATCTGTCATGGTACGGTTATGTCTATTTGATGCGACATAAATCAGAAACCTTTGAAAAGTTCAAAGAGTTCCGAAATGAAGTAGAAAAAAAAACTGGTCAAAATATTAAATGCCTTCGATCCGATCGAGGCGGTGAATATATGAGTGGTGGTTCATAGATTATATGAAGAAGAATGAGATTCTCGTTCAATATACTTCTCCAAGTACTCCACAACACAATGGAGTGTCTGAGAGGAGAAATCAGACTTTATTGGATATGGTCCGATCAATGTTGAGTTTCACATATTTTCCCTATTACTTATGGGGCTACTCTCTTTTATGTTGGGGTTTTGAGGGGGAATATCGGTAACGCAGCGGAATAGTGGAAATCAAAATTTTCAAATTTCAAAATTTTTCTCGGATCAATTAAATAAAATTATTTATTTAATTATCCAATTATCAAATTCTGAAAAAATTACACAAGAAATCAAATTTATTGGTAATTACCAAATTGCCACAAAACTTTGTAAGTTTATCATTTTAGTCCAAAAGTTGTAAAATAAAATTTTGGATGATTCTAAATCATTTCTAAAATGTTTTTCAACACATCTAATGCATCAAAATCAGATTTCACACAAATCCCCAATTTTTAGTCTAATGCCGTGAGCCACCCAAAATTTTCAATTAATTGCAATTTGGTCCCTTTAGTTCAAAACATGCCGATATCAATTCCAATCAACCTAAAATTTTACATGCATCATATTCATACCATAATACATCACATATATGAAAAGCCCCAAATTTGGAGTGGGTTAAGAACCCTAATTTTCCAATTTCATCAAATTGTCCAATTTCACCAAATTTACAAAATCCAAAACTTTAATCCATTCAATACTTCACCAATCTAGCCTCACCACTTTGAAACAACTCTATAACAATTCTAGGTCACCAAGGAGTGGCTTACCAACTCTAGAATGTCAACTTGATTATCTAAAAATCAAAAGTAAAGCTTTGAAACCATTTCAAGCTTACTTACATGCTTCAATCTTTCATCAAAGTTCACAACCAAAATAAACACAAACTATAAGAAGAGAGACAACACCAAAGCAACAAAAAATGATGTTAAGCATGTTAGAAACAATTTTCATGTTGAAGACTTTGAAAAATAACTTACAAAATCATTTGGTATCATCATTTTGTACCAAAAAATGACTAAGCCATCTTCCTTTAGCCTTCCAGCTTTTCTCTCAACTTCTTTTATGTTTATTTGGTATCAAATGAACTTCTTTAAACCCTAAAAGATGAAACAAAACAATATATACCTCACACAAATGCCCTTGGCCGAATTTGGTGAAGGAAAAATATCTAGATATTTAATTTTTGTTTCATTTAAAGCTTACTTTAATCAACTTGCAATTTGATCATTACAACTTTAATGAAAATTCAACAAGTCCACAAAAGCAACTTAAAAAATATAACATTTATATTTATTTAAGGTCTTGGCCGAAAATGCTAATAAATAAATGAAATTGATATTTCAATTTTAAACAATTTAAAACAAATATCTAAGAAGTCAAATCCAATTTGACTACCATTTCCTTTACTTTAAAGTCAAAAATTTACACTTATAATCATTTCCTAACTTTATCATTTGGTAAGATATTTATATTTTAATTATATTAATCATTTAACAATTTAATAATTAAATAATTAATTAAATACAAATATCTCAAATATATGTATTATATTTACTTTAAATATCTTAAATACATATATTAATGATATATGTCAAATACCTTTATTTGACAATTTATTAATGTTTATTTAATAATATCATATATTAAATACAATTACACATTAATTAGGAAATGACGGTTCAGCCCGTTCGCATGTATTTTTCGTTTAACGTTTAAACGATTTATAAATAATCATCATTATTCATAAAAGTTGCCCTAGTGCTCTACTAGTATATTTCATTAGTGAGACTCTCTAGATTCAGGTATATCCGTCACAAAATCCAATTTCATGTCCATAACTTACCCACCCGTAAATTATGACAGTTCACGGATAAACTCGTTGAATCATACAGGTTGAGGTCATCGCATACGTATAATCCCTCCATCACAGGTATCCGGATAATCCCAAAGATATAGATGTAAACGTCAAATCTCTATAGGTATTATCTCGTCGACATATCTATTAGCAATCTCTAAATAACATTCAGAACTTACTTCCGAAGTATATTGTGGCCACAGATTTAACAGACTGCTAATCATATATGGACTACATATGCTCTGTACTGTTGTGATATTTTATATCGTACCGCAAGTGTACGGTGTCAAGTTTTAGTATAAATATGATTTAAGAGTGTCGAACCCACAGAGATTGCGTTAACTCTCACTAAGTACTACAATTGATAATCCTAACTTTATTTAGACGACAAATAATAAATATTTTTAACAAATAAATAAAATATAAAAATATTTAGAGAGGAGGAACTAATATGATAGAGATTCTGGATCCTGATTTCACCTAACTGTCGCCTATGTGTTTGTTATGACAATTAATCCTTGTTCAGTTATATTATTTATAAGTCAAGATTCCGCAAATATCCACTCCCTCTCTCGAGCATCAGTTAAAATATCATCAAATACGGACTTCGATATCTCTATAAAAATCCAATAGTTAACAACTCATTACGTTTTGTGATTCTATGTTAACAACTTCAAAGGACTACAGATTCTCTCGAACTCTATAAAATCCTAGGTCATATTCTCTAGATCTATTCAAAATCCCCTCTCTCGAGTGATAGATTCTAAACATTCATCATCATAGATTGTGGCCAACAATCAATAAGCATTAAACTCAAAAGAATATAAATAAATTAGTAAAACTTCATAATAAAATTGATAAACACAATACAAGGTTCAAGCATAGATTGCATCATTCTCCATAATTAAGGAGTTTAGTTCATGACAATAGATAAAAACAATGATAAACAAGTCATTAATCTAATGGAAATCATTAGAGTTATAAGAAAGAAACAAGAAGATAAAACTCGAATTGAATCTCTTCCTCCTCGGATGTCACCGCCTTAATCTCCTCTTGTTGCTCTTCAATCCTCCTCCTTGGATCTCTAAAATATTTATTTTGATGTTTTGTGCAGTGTATTAGCCTCCCCCTGAATGTTGGACGAACTGTTATATTTATAGTGGAGGTTGGGAGTCTTTGGGTATCATTAGGGATCTTAAAAACCCTAAGATCACAAATCCTGGAACGCGTGAATATCTCTCTCGCAGTGCCTAATCACGTATGCTTCCTTAATCTGGCGCCATGGCGCCAAACTCTTGGCAAAATGTATGGCTTATGGTTTGCTTGAGGCGCCATGGCGCCTATGCTTATTTCTTCAACAGGTGCCATGACGCCTTCACTTAATGAATATCAGGCGCTGTGGTGCCTTTAAAGAATCATCAATTTGCGCTATGACGCCCTGGTCTCTGTGTTTAGTATGTGAGGTTGGCGCCGTGGTGCGTGTTCACTTGTTGCCCGGCTCATTTGATAAATTTGTTCCTGCGTTGTGCCTTATGCTCCTGTATGGTCCCCAAAATATGTGTAATTTTCCCAAGATCCATGTATTAATGTTCCTACAAATAAAAAAGAAAATAAACTATAATTGACATTTAAATATCTCGAAATATACAAAACAGTAAGCTAAAAATGCCGTAATAAGTGGGTATAAACCACACTTATCATGTACACAGAACTGACGGATCCTATCTTAATACACACAGGATATCCTGAGGATCGGTCCACACCCAACGAACATGCAGAGGTATGATCTAAATAAATCGGTGACGTGACTGCCATCTAAGTGTGGAGGATGTCTCATACATCCACAGTGGTATCTCAAGTCGAAGGATCACTATGCTACTCAACCCGAGAAGATTCTTATTGACGTTGGTGTACCATCCATTAAGAATATTCGGTGAGTCGTTTTGTGTTTATCTATTATAAACACCTACACGTCTATACGAGTCTCTCTAGACTCATGGTTCATTGGGATAAACCATCGGACCAAGTCTCGATATACGACATGTACCGGTCTCAACAGATTTGACTAACCGACCCGTGTTAGTGAATCTTGAATAGGAACTATATCTGATAATATACATTTAGCAATGACACTTCCCAATGTCAATTACAAAATAGCTTTGTAACTGTGTACTGTATTATATATTATCGGACCTTTGTCTAATATATACATATCACTAAACAACATTTAGTTTCAATCAATCGTAATCAGATCGAATACGTATATAAAAACAAGAGGTTCAACCATAAATAAGTAATATTATGGAAAAGAGGATGTTCGTATTCATGAATCAGACATAAATACGGTCCGGATTGACGCTCTGAGCACCAACCCCAACAATTTCTCTCACTTGCACTTGTGCCAATCCACGGTATCATATACACATCTCAATGTGCATCGTATACACATAGCTCTCAAAAGCTCACCTAGCACTTAAGAGGTAGGCAACACGAAGTAGGTCCGCTATAACATATTGAGTTTGTCAAACAAACTCAATCGTTTCCCATAGTTAGCATCTTTTATATTTTGTAGAATCTAAATTATACATTAATATGAATCAGACACTACATTAGTATTGTGCTGCAGCTACTGAGTTGTCCAAGTATTCATGGATCAAATCCAAAATACTATGCGGACAACCTGTAACATCCCGCCTTAGCAGCGATGTTACCGGCTGGAGACAGGCTAAACCCATCTCCATAAGCCTCTGATTCTAGTAAAATTTTGGCATGATGTATTTGTAACATCATGCAACCTGGCCTATAGCCAGCATCCATTTACAACATGAAAATAAAATCTCGGCCTCAGGCTGGAATCACAACATCAATGCAATCTAAGGGCCCAACAAATACGCGATGCAGACATAAATAGATCATACAACCAGG
>SKCR01007107.1:0-24659 GCA_019454045.1 Zanthoxylum bungeanum
CGTCAGCACAGGCTAAGGAATTAAAGGTCTCATCGACGATCCAGATATATACTTCTATATCATCTGATTCGTTCGGATCATTGTAGGACAAGGACCTGGGCGACGCCGTTCCTAGGCTCGCGGCCTAGATGTGAAGAATTACATAACACGGAGTCGCCACCCGGTGTGAACCGGGACAAAGATTTAAGGCCGCACTTCACCCCTCGCAAGGAAGACCTCAAACCGTTGGGTTCGGAATGGTCCCTTACTTATGTCACTTGTAATGAAAGGATTCATGTAATAATTTAACTAAACTTAAGTAACACTTATTTCCATAGTATCATGCTTCTGAATTCTCATGTGTAAAAAATAAAACTCATGTACGCATTTCACATTATCTTACATTTATATTTGCATGCTAAACATATATCAAGATAGCAACTGGCATACAACTTTACTTGCATATCACATTCAGGAAAAAACACAAGGCACATATTAACCATACAAGCACACATGGTAAGCATACAAGCACACATATGGGCACTTTTCAAGTGGTACGTGGAATTGTAGCCCAAGTACAGACCGCACTACCGTCCATTCGGAATCGGCTACGGAATTTACGTCTGGGTTTCCATCCGATATACCGCAAGAAATAATACTCAAATGTTATCATGACACAAGCATATGAATTGTGACACATTTGCATAAGAAAGATCAACTAATAGGCAATTATGCATGAATATAAAAGACAGACTCAGTTCAGTGTGTGTGCGTTCGTGTTGTGTAGCGTTCGTAAACGCGTTCGAACGAAAATGAAACAGAATGCTCACGTTTCGAGCAGCGTTCGTAAACGCGTTCGAACGGAAACGAGACAGAATGCTCACGTTCGAGTAGCGTTCGTAAACGCGTTCGAACGGAGATGAGACAGAAAGCTCACGTTCGTATGGCGTTTGTTAACGCGTTCGAACGGATACGAGACCTGACACATAATAAGGCAAAAACACATGCGCGTTCGAGTTGCGTTCGTGAACGCGTTCGAACGGACACGGACCTGATGCAAACATAAACAGAAAATAAAAGTGCGCGGCGAAGTAGTGTCACGAAGGTGGCCTTTTCGGCTCTTGTCTCACAAATGGAGGACCTTTGGACTAACTTACTAAGCCCATGCGCTTAGTTGAATCATACAAAATAAGCACATATTTGAATTCAAGAGAAAACTAAATAAACAAAAGCAACACAACGAAAGAGAGATGGTGCCATTTACTCAAGCGTACGTGGAGTTGTGGCCGAGTACAGATCATATTACCGTCCATTCGGAATCGGCTATGAAATTTATGTCCGGGTTTCCATCCGATTATACCGCGAGAGTTTGACACATCTCTCATTCATCTAATGCCCACAACATATTACATCTCATAATTCATGCATATTTACATACTCAAAAATCACAACAACACATTTCAACATTACAATCATACAAGGAATACTTAATAAATAATGCGGAAAAGAAAACAAGTGTGAAAGATACCCTCAGGTCTAACCTTTTAAGCCGTCTCTCGGACTCACGTTCCACGAAGATCGAAAGGGGGTAAGGCTCCGCAACTTTTCTGGTCTGCTGTTCAATTCCTAGCTCACTGCTTCGCTGCTTTGCTTATTGTTCGAACTCCGTTCTGCTCCTATTCGGCTCCTGTTTTGCTGCTCACTGCACGGGCTACCTGTTTCAATGTTTTCAAAGAACTATTCCACGTTGTGTGGGTTCTTAGTGCAATTAAAGGTGATTATTTTTAAGGTTATCTATGTAGTTTTCTAAGTTACTGTTTTTTTTAAGGATTCTAGGAGGTTGTTGGCGTGTTTTAGAATTCGGCTAGGGTGAGTTTGGGTTCGGCTATGGAGGGTGGTCTTGTGGTGGTTTTCTTTGTTTTCTTTTTGTGTGTGTTTTTTGGGTGTGTAGAGAGAGTTTAGAGAAATTTCGAGAGAGCTTGGGGTGAATTGTGTTGTGTGGAGGAGACGATGGTTTGGTTAAGGGTTGTTTATATAGAGAATGGCTAGGGTTTACAAGGGAAGGGATTTGTGCATTAAATTAGGATATGATTTAGTTTTAAACAAGGAAATCAAAGGATTGAGGGGGGGACAAAATATTTTACTTTAGGAAGTTGTAATATTTTAATTTGTGTTGGTTTAGGAATACAAATATTTTATATTGGTAATATCTTATTAGATTAGGAAGTCATATATGATTGGCTTAATTGGTTATGATTGATTTAATTTGGTATGATTATCTTTTGATTTAGTATGTGATTTGTTTAATTTAGGCATGATTTTAGTTTAAGTTGGTAATTGTTTATTTTAATTGGTAAATGATTTAAATGTTTTATTTAATGTTTAATATTTAATTTAATATTTAATTATTTAATTTGGGATGTGTTTTATGGGCTTTGGGGAGCTAAATGGGCTGGGTGTGAGGCTAGCAGCAAAACCAGAATTACCGACACCGTTCGAACGCTCCCATCGAACGCTACAACGAACGCCCGCAATCTGTTTCCCGTTCGAACGAAGTAACGAACGCAAGGACACCAACGAAGACAGTGAGCTTGCTTATTCTGAATTCCCCTTCCGATATCCGTTTCCCGCGGCATCCGTGACTCAAAAGGTAGCTGTCTCCAAATAAGACTCCTCATCGGGTTTCACATGCGTAAAAATGCAGTGCCTACAGTTGCCCCCACTTTGATGGGACTTGTGTAATGTGCAACAGTGACAATCCTATCAAAGTTATGCAATGCATTTTCACTTACCTGGCTCGCCAGCTGCCGCTTGACTTACCATGTGTTGAGTTGCGTTGATTTGGTGGTGAGGTGCTGCGACCCCTGGTTCATTCCCGAACCGTGCTCTATTTTTAGAGCGCCATTTTCGGCATCTTTCGTGTATTGTACTGAGATGAGGCTTATTCCTCCGGGCTTTATTCCCGAACTGTTGAGATGAGGCTTTATTCCTCCGAGCTTTATTCCCGAACTGTACCGACATGAGGCTTTCTTCCCCCTTTGAGCTTTGTTCTCAAACTTATACTGATATGAGGCTTTCTTCCTCTGGGCTTTGTTCCCGAACTGTGCTGATATGAGGCTTTATTCCTCCCGAGCTTTTTCATTCCCGGACTGTATACTGATATGAGGCTTTCTTCCTCTGGGCTTTGTTCCCGAACTGTGCTGATATGAGGCTTTATTCCTCCCGAGCTTTATTCCCGGACTGTACTGTCATGAGGCTTTCTTCCCCTTTGAGCTTGTTCTCAAACTTATACTGATATGAGGCTTTCTTCCTCTGGGATTTGTTCCCGAACTGTGCTGATATGAGGCTTTATTCCTCCCGAGCTTTATCCCGGACTGTACTGACATGAGGCTTTCTTCCCCTTTGAGCTTTGTTCTCAAACTTATACTGATATGAGGCTTTCTTCCTCTGGGCTTTGTTCCCGAACTGTGCTGATATGAGGCTTTATTCCTCCCGAGCTTTATTCCCGGACTGTACTGACATGAGGCTTTCTTCCTCTTTGAGCTTTGTTCTCAAACTTATACTGATATGAGGCTTTCTTCCTCTGGGCTTTGTTCCCGAACTGTGCTGATATGAGGCTTTATTCCTCCCGAGCTTTATTCCCGGACTGTACTGTCATGAGGCTTTCTTCCCCAGACTGATACTACTGATATGGGCCTCGACCCTGGAATCATTACCTGAATCCGATACTGTGCTTTTTCCGTTTCTGATTAGCTTGTTCTTTGCCGCTTTTCTTATTCTTTAAAACCTGTGAATACAAAACAAACACAAAAGGATGCAAAATGTGTTACGTGTATGCATGCATGAATGTTCCTATCCCGTCGGGTTTAGGTCTTCTGCCAATTCTCTTGGTGACTGCTCAGTCTTCCTTTCTCAGGCAAGCCACCGCTTTAATCTGTCCACGCTGATCGGCTTGGTGAACTAATTCCCTTCCAAGTCTGATGCTCTCACTGCCCCCTGCTTGTTTATTCGAGGATTCCCCGTGTTCTGAGTATCATATTACCAAGATTGAACACACTCATGTTGCAAGTTTGAAAGTAATAGTCTTAGGTAGATAAATGAAATGATCGCCTTTATAATGTTGAGGAAACGTTCGAACAAAATCAATGTCTTTATTAAAAGTGCAAGATAAACTAGGAGAAACAATAGTGCCTTCTTCTTCAGCCCATGGTTCTTCACCATTGTTATCCCTTATTCCTATGAAGCTGAGTGGTTGATAGTTTGGAGGACAAGGGTTTCGGGTAGGCCAGAGTTGATCATGTAGTTGGGCAGGGGATTTCTGTGTGATTGGGGTTGTTCTTTCTCTGGGTCGGGTATTGTATGGGCATCGATGAGGTTTTGGATTTCATGTCTGAGGCGGGCGCAGTTGTCGGTGTCATGGCCTTTTCCTTGGTGGAAGTGACAGTATAAGTTTAAGTTCATGTGAGGTGGCACAGGATTTGGAATGGGCCTAGGTTCCAAAGGTTTTAAGAGTCCATGCGCCTTCAGCTTTTCGAATACCTTTGAAAGAGGCTTACCAAGGTTAGAAAACCGTCTGTTCTTAATGGCAGTGACTTCACAGTAGCAGGCATAGTCCCTGAATGTCCCCCAATATTCCTTCTGTTCTGTCCATAAAACTTTCTGTTCTCGGCTTCCTCCTCCTCAATATCCATGACAGTTTCCCTTAGTTGTCGGAAATCCGTAATCATTGAAGTCATCCTCCTCAACTTGCCATAAATAGAGGGCTTGGTGCCCTTGATGATCATTTTGATCTGGTCATTTTCTGAGGGCCGGGTCTGCATCTTCAGAAGCTGGCTCCTCCAGCGGTCCACATACTCTTTGAAGCTCTCCTCCGGCTTCTGCTTAGTGTTCTCCAAATCTCGGAGTGACAAATCAATCTCCAAGTCTGTAACATACTGCTTCAGAAAAGCATCAGCTAGTTCCTTCCAATCTTTTTTTTTTTTTTTGGAAAATTACTCAGTTCCTTCCAATCTTCCTTAACCTTCTTCTCAAGGCTATGATACCAAACCACAGGTGCCCCCTCGAGTGACATCCCAAACATCTTTTGGACTTGGCTCTGAGACAGGCCAACTGAACTCATAACAGACACATACTGACGGAGATGCACCCTCGGATCTCCATTCCCATTGAACTTAGCCAAATCCGGCATCTTAAACTGCGCTGGCAACTGCTCCTCAAACTTCATTGTCTCATAGTCTAGCAAATCTTCATTCTTACCCCTCATCTTGCGGGTAACGGATTCAACCTGATCCCTGAGCTTCTGTATCTCGGCCAGAGACCCAATCACTCTGTCTGTTGCATACTCTGCATTATCATCATCAAAAGCGGGGACATCATCCCCCAACCCATTCGGAGGCTTCTCGCGCCTTACATTCTCAGAATTTTCCCCAGCACGGGGCACAGCCATATTAGTCATGGCAGTAGTCAAGGCTTGCAACTGTTCAGTAATCTTGGCGAAGCCACTTTCCAACTGATCTATCCGGATACCTCAGTATCTGATTCACTCATGTCTGTTCTCGGTATTTTGGTGAGTCTTCCCTTTTTTCTACCCAACGGGAATCTATGATGGCTTTCAGAACACAAGGGTTAACATGATGTATGTATGCATGATGTGGATAAGAAATATATAACATATATTAAATCAAATAAAATTCTCAAACAAATCGGCCTATTATCAGTTCAGAACCTTTCGGGTTAACTGTCATAAGAGTGAGCCCGTCCCAGTTTAAATGGCCTAACGAGTTCATGTCTTATGGCAAAGAGCCCAACTAAATCCAAATGATAAAATTCCGAACACAATCATAAAATGGCCCATTGTTATTTAGAAGCCTTTTGGCCCAATCGTCATAAGATGTGTTCTTGTCCCAGTTTAAATGGCCCAACAAGCCCATATCCCATGATAAATGGTCCAAATGGATCCAAACAACGATGTTCCCAAACACAAGCATAGAAGATGATGCAAACATGACATAATAATTTTTTACAAAGTGGCCCATCAACATTTCAGAAGCTTTTGGCCTAATAATCATAAGGTGCGAACTTGCCCCAGTTTAAATGGCCCAGCAAGCCCGCATTTCTGACAATAGTCCAACTGCATCCAAATGAGGATGGTCCACAAGCACATATTCAAGGAAATAATTGTTACTTTAGCCAACCCGGTCTATAGGTGGGTTAGTAAGAGTATATACAAAGGCTCTCACCGGCGAAGGATGGCCCACAACTAGGTCTCCCCACTCAAGGGTTCGAGCAACCAAGTGAGCGCACCCCTTTTTTATACACTAAGGTACGTGCCAATGAGCTATGGTGTGTGACGGACTGTCAAATGGATTTCCCGTTGTAGATCCCCCAGAGGGAAGGTGGAGCGAGGCTCACTTAAATACCCAAGCCTCTTAGGCTCTTATCGCTTGTTGTCAGGAATAAACAACGAGTCCTCCAAATTAGTCCATCACAAAGGCTACGAGTAGATGGCTATCTAGGTGCCTTCACAGCTTTTCCTTCTAGAAAGGTAGTGAATGAAGGAAGACACCAAACCATTACCTAGCCTAAAAATGCCTTTGATTAAACCCTCACTTTATCCACTATAGACACGGTCAATTTAAAACATAAATCCAAACATTACAAGACAATATTTCGGGGCCAACTTTCTATCCCCAGTGGAGTCGCCAGACTGTAGGACACAGGACCTGGGCGACGCCGTTCCTAGGCTCGCGGCCTAGATGGGAAGAATTACATAACACGGAGTCGCCACCCGGTGTGAACCGGGACAAAGATTTAAGGCCGCACTTCACCCCTCGCAAGGGAAGACCTCAAACCGTTGGGTTCGGAATGGTCCCTTACTTATGTCACTTGTAATGAAAGGATTCATGTAATAATTTAACTAAACTTAAGTAACACTTATTTCCAATAGTATCATGCTTCTGAATTCTCATGTGTAAAATAAAACTCATGTACGCATTTCACATATATCTTACATTTATATTTGCATGCTAAACATATATCAAGATAGCAACTGGCATACAACTTTACTTGCATATCACATTCAGGAAAAAACACAACGCACATATTAACCATACAAGCACACATGGTAAGCATACAAGCACACATATGGGCACTTTTCAAGTGGTACGTGGAATTGTAGCCCAAGTACAGACCGCACTACCGTCCATTCGGAATCGGCTACGGAATTTACGTCTGGGTTTCCATCCGATATACCGCAAGAAATAATACTCAAATGTTATCATGACACAAGCATATGAATTGTGACACATTTGCATAAGAAAGATCAACTAATAGGCAATTATGCATGAATATAATAAGACAGACTCAGTTCAGTGTGTGTGCGTTCGTGTAGCGTTCGTAAACGCGTTCGAACGAAAATGAAACAGAATGCTCACGTTCGAGCAGCGTTCGTAAACGCGTTCGAACGGAAACGAGACAGAATGCTCACGTTCGAGTAGCGTTCGTAAACGCGTTCGAACGGAGATGAGACAGAAAGCTCACGTTCGTATGGCGTTTGTTAACGCGTTCGAACGGATACGAGACCTGACACATAATAAGGCAAAAACACATGCGCGTTCGAGTTGCGTTCGTGAACGCGTTCGAACGGACACGGACCTGATGCAATACATAAACAGAAAATAAAAGGGCGCGGCGAAGTAGTGTCACGAAGGTGGCCTTTTCGGCTCTTTGTCTCACAAATGGAGGACCTTTGGACTAACTTACTAAGCCCATGCGCTAGTTGAATCATACAAAAATAAGCAATATATTGAATTCAGAGAAAACTAAATAAACAAAAAGCAACACAACGAAAGAGAGATGGTGCCATTTACTCAAGCGGTACGTGGAGTTGTGGCCCGAGTACAGATCATATTACCGTCCATTCGGAATCGGCTATGAATTTATGTCCGGGTTTCCATCCGATATACCGCGAGAGTTGACACATCTCTCATTCATCTAATGCCCACAACATATTACATCTCATAATTCATGCATATTACATACTCAAAAATCACAACACACATTTCAACATTACAATCATACAAGGAATACTTAATAAATAATGCGGAAAAGGAAAACAAGTGTGAAAGATACCCTCAGGTCTAACCTTTTAAGCCGTCTCTCGGACTCACGTTCCACGAAGATCGAAAGGGGGGTAAGGCTCCGCAACTTTTCTGGTCTGCTGGTTCAATGTCCTAGCTCACTGCTTCGCTGCTTTGCTTATTGTTCGAACTCCGTTCTGCTCCTATTCGGCTCCTGTTTTGCTGCTCACTGCACGGGCTACCTGTTTCAATGTTTTCAAAGAACTATTCCACGTTGTGTGGGTTCTTAGTGCAATTAAAGGTGATTATTTTTAAGGTTATCTATGTAGTTTTCTAAGTTACTGTTTTTTTTAAGGATTCTAGGAGGTTGTTGGCGTGTTTTAGAATTCGGCTATGGGTGAGTTTGGGTTCGGCTATGGAGGGTGGTCTTGTGGTGGTTTCTTTGTTTTCTTTTTGTGTGTGTTTTGGGTGTGTAGAGAGAGTTTAGAGAAATTTCGAGAGAGCTTGGGTGTGAATTGTGTTGTGTGGAGGAGACGATGGCTTTGGTTAAGGGTTGTTTATATAGAGAATGGCTAGGGTTTACAAGGGAAGGGATTTGTGCATTAAATTAGGATATGATTTAGTTTTAAACAAGGAAATCAAAGGATTGAGGGGGGGACAAAATATTTTACTTTAGGAAGTTGTAATATTTAATTTGTGTTGGTTTAGTAATACAAATATTTTATATTGGTAAGTATCTTATTAGATTAGGAAGTCAAATATATGATTGGCTTTAATTGGTTATGATTGATTTTAATTTGGTATGATTATCTTTTGATTTAGTATGTGATTTGTTTAATTTAGGCATGATTTTAGTTTAAGTTGGTAATTATTTATTTTAATTGGTAAATGATTTAAATGTTTTATTTAATGTTTAATATTTAATTTAATATTTAATTATTTAATTTGGGATGTGTTTTATGGGCTTTGGGGAGCTAAATGGGCTGGGTGTGAGGCTAGCAGCAAAACCAGAATTACCGACACCGTTCGAACGCTCCCTCGAACGCTACACGAACGCCCGCAATCTGTTTCCCGTTCGAACGAAGTAACGAACGCAGCACCAACGAAGACAGTGAGCTTGCTTATTCTGAATTTCCCCTTCCGATATCCGTTTCCCGCGGCATCCGTGACTCAAAAGGTAGCTGTCTCCAAATAAGACTCCTCATCGGGTTTCACATGCGTAAAAATGCAGTGCCTACAATCATACATCGTGGCGAAGTGATGATCGTATAAATCGCGTCAAACGATAATCAAACAAATCCGCTGACGAAAACCTTTCCTCAGCAATTTGAGCGAACCTTACATAGTTCGGGTGTAGGACACTTGAGTGACTCGCTACGTGCCAAGTGGGAGATTGTTGGATAATATGCCCATAGCGTCACTATTTGCACAGAACATTGTGTTGCTGTAGCAAAATTAACTATGTAACAAGGAAATTGCACTCTCGTCATTTGTGATTAGATCACCATAGATATATAAATGAAGAGAGGTCCCTATGATTAGTTCCTGGATTGAGATGATATGAGACAGTATCAGTCCACGAAGGATTAATCATTAAATATCCCTAGCCGTAGTATTATCGAGACTGGACATCGATAATGCGGAATAGGCTAGTATTGCACTTGTGCGCGTTGTGAGGGCACAACGGCATAGTTCTCATATATATAAGTATTGGATACTTGTGCAAGTGCGATAGGAGGTCGTGTTTCACCGATGGTACGGGAAACAGCTTCGCTCTGGATAGACCCTTCGGAATCCCATTGGTATTATGACTAGGTGTCTATGGGAGGCCGAAATCAAGGTAGGTGTGTATAGTCTTAACCTGAGACTTGCATCGCTAATACTTACGACAATCGGTAAACTTTGGTTTTGGTGGTTGGGGGATCTTAACTGGTTCTGTGTTCACCTCTTCTGGGTTTATCAGGAATCGTAGTGTATTGGATGTGATGTCGAGACGGAAGTATCACTCCAGTCATAGTGGAGATGATGTCACGCAGGATACGGTATTAGTGCTCTTAAGTGATGCGCATCCAATCGTGATATTATGACCAGGTCATGAATATCCGATTATAGAGACTAGTTACCAGACATCCGATATGTGTTTCGGACGGGGCAGACACTTATCCAGCCCCAGCCCTAGCACGTGACTATCCGATACTGGACCGATATGCACAATACAATTGTATACTACGCTTGATACAGATCTTTGATATTCTTAATGGATATGTCCGGAGAATTGAGTAGACTTGGTGCTTTGCTAGGAGTCGACCTTGTCTCGTAAATCGGTAGAACGTAGTACTTGGTACGTACGTGATTCGGATACTCCGACGACCGTATTTACTGTCAACTTATCCGGGGATCTCATGGGTCGCTTCCCGATAATCCACCGATGACGCACAACTCGCACTCTTGAATAATCTGGGATTATACAGAAGAGAGAGAAAATTAATCTAGGATTAATTACGGAGATATTTTATCTAGGATAAAATATCGTCTAGAGAGAGATAACGATTAATTTGGAATTAATCGGTAAATTAATATATTCGATATATTAAACGAAATTAGATTTCGACGCGGAATTAAAATTAGATTTTAATTCGGGCAAACGAGTTAATTTAGAATTAATTCGTTAGCGACGTAAATAATAATTTCGCTAGGCGCGATTATTTATTTAAATTCGATTTAATTAACGTCGCGACGTAAGTTCGGTATTTCGGAAATATCGAACCCGAACGCGTGAGTGCACGTGGGCCCACTTTCATTTGGAAACGTGTGGGGCCCACATGACACATGTCATATTATGCATTATTTAATTCTAATGCATTGCATGGAGATAGTGTACAATGCACTCAATGGTTTTGCATGGAAATTGAGTGTTTGACACTCTAAGCCATTGCATGATTTGTGTCATAAGTTTATTATTAATTTAATAAATATTATGGCATAAATATAAATTGATTTTTTGTAACAAATTTTATTTCAACTCTCTCATCTCTCTCACGCCAAAACAGTGGCTGTCTTCACTGGTTTTGAACCAGTTTGGGCGTGAACAATAGGGAAGCATGAGTGGATTTTCCTGGTGAAAATTCAAGTGCTAGCACACTTACAAGTCTTGCGAAGGTGGTAGGGAGGTTCACCCATGAGCCGGGATCCGTCGGACGAGGCTTGGAGCTTCGTTTCTTCACTCAAATTTCTGAAAATGGAAGCAGTGGACTGCAGCAGTTTGGCGCCCTTGGCAGTGCGTTTTTGGACTTTGTTTGTTGCCGATTCGACTCCACCAACCAATGTAAGTATTCCGCTATCTTCGTTGGTGTATTCACGCATTATTTCATGTCTTGTTTGATCTTGGGACCTTAGAAAAACTCAACACGAAGGACCAAAACCGAGCCAAAAATAGTGAGCTGTGGCAGTCACTACCGTGAGCTACTATAAGGGCAGAAAATTGATTTTGTTCGTCAAAGTGTCGCTCAATCGATCGATGTGAGTATTCCGCAACTTCGTTGATTTGTGTTCGCACTTATTTCATGCTTGTTTATGATCTTGGGACCTTAGCTAAAACCAACAAGAAATGCATGCTCCATAAGTGTCAATCTGAGGATGTAAAGTTATGTCTGTTTTTAGGTCTTCATCCTCTGATCTGAGTGACATGATTGGTTCAGGTAGATCTTCTTTAAACATTTGTGCAATGGAAGCTCCAAGATCTTCATTTGGAGGATAGAAAGTTTCATCCTCCTTTGTTGGTGCAGTTGGTACAAATAGCTCAACTTCTTCATCCTCGTCAGAGTCAGAAGAATAATAAAAATCAAATTGAGACTTTGTTGGTTCAGGCTTCTGAACTGATACCTCTGATTCTTGATACTGCTCAGCCTCGTCCACTATTATGATGTCATGATGAATCTCTGGATATTCGAAGGGTTCTTCAGTAGTATTTGAATTTGCTCCGTGAGATATGTGATTCAGGTTATCTGTTAATTGTCTAACTTGATCTGTCATCCTCTGTATAGATGCCGCTTGACTCTGAATTTGTGCATCAAATTGAGCTTCCCGTTCCTCGAACAAGTTTTTGAGCATGTGAATCATCTGATCTTCCTCCGATGGTTCTGGTTTTTTATGAAGATTGTAAATGGATGGTGGATAAGATGTAAAGTATGATGGTTCTTCGCACCTTGAATGATTCCAATAATTCTGCCACTCTGAAAGGTATATACATTGATCGCTCGAGTGGTTACCATCACCTATTACACATCTCTCCATTTCGTTTTGTTGAGCAAATGTAGAATTGCTTGATTCTTACATCCAGTGATAGTTGTTGGGCTGGACAACATGTTTCAGAAAACCGGATTATTGCTCCCAGATTTGGGGTGTATCTTCTAGTAAAGCTCGTGATCTCTCAATCTCCCAATAATGTTACAATTTTCAATCACCTGAAAACAAAAGAAAGAAATAAAAATTACAGATAAAAAAAAAACAAAATTAGATACAAGTAAATTAGATAGCTTCAAAATTAATAACTCAAGAAAAATAAGTCCCCGGCAACGGCGCCAAAAACTTGACCGGCGTAAACACACACATATAACGCAAGCGTACATATCGTTCAAGTAGTATAAAAATATCGATCGCACGAGGACTTAATTCCTAATGTTGTTATTAATTGTTGAATCTATTTAGTTACAAATATCTAATTAAATGGAGAAGAGAATGATTGTTTGATTGGTTGAATGTGGTTTTCCTTAATTAAAATAAATAAAATAAACAAAAGAAGATACTAAGGAAAATAACAAAAGACTCAAAGATTTATGGTTGTGAATCTTTCTAATATCTTTTAAAAGATGAAGTGATTATTTTATTTTTGTGTAATAAATTGGTTTACTAACCTGGAACACGAAATTATGCGAAAGCCTCTGTCGATGGTCAAACGCAAATACCTAGTTTAACCCAATTGAACCATATGTCTATGTCAACCAAATTACCTGGATTCATTAAGTTTAAGTTCCAATTATGGCTACCCCGCCTGACAGGTAAATGTCTATCCTGTAAGGAAATCTATTAAAGGGTTATCTATCCTCAAGGAAGATCGTGGGCTATTAAGTCTAAGGCTGAAACCTAAAATTCCTTTGTCAAGTTTATTTTAGATTTACCACATCAATCTTATTGGTGATCAGACAACAAGAAGCATTAAGCTTACGACTTAATAAGTAAACCTTTAAATTACCCAAAATATAAAATAACCCCTTATAAACCGGTGATATTAGAATTCATCACAACCCCAGATAACTAACTTAGTTACGACACATAACTAGGGCTATTAAGAACTTAAATAAAATAAAAGACATAAAGAAAAATGCTGAAAAGTAAATTCCTCAAAAGTAAATGACGGAAAGTAAATGCTGAAATTAAATACTGAAAATTAACTTCTGAAAAGTAAATGCTGAAAGTAAATTGCTGAAAGTAAATTGCTGAAAAGTAAATGCTGAAAGTAAATTGATGAAAAGTAAATAAAGTAAAAGTACAATAAAAAAAATGCTGAGGTAAAAGGATCCACTTTTATTACTTCTATTTTAGATATCTCCCTTAATATAATATATTAACTTTGCATGATAATTACCAACCAGCCATATAGGCGGTATCCATATTAAGTCAAATTAATAATTAATTACCAACCGACCAATCAGGCGGTATCCAGTTTAGTCAGGTTAAAACCAATTTAAATAATTACCAACCGACCAATATGGCGGTATCCTCGTTAAGTCAGGTTTTAACTAGTTTATATATTATAATTAAGGGAGATTAATCTAAATATTAGTAATAAAAGTTTTACCTTTTACCCCAGCAAAGGGGAGTTACCTTCTCATTACTGAAAAGTAAAAACTGAAAATTAAAGAAAGAAAAGTATTGTGCGTAAAAGTAAATTGCGGAAAGTAAAAACTGAAAAGTAAAGAAAAGAAAGTGCGAAAGTGGAAATTAATTACTGAAAGCTGTAAATAAACAAACAAGATACAATATTCTTAGTATTCTTAAGGAATTCCTTAGAAGAAAGTATGAATTTACAAATGAAATGGCTTGGTATTTATAGGCAAATTTTTTCCTCCATCAAATCATCCACCAAATCCATTATTAATTTCTCCACTGATTGCTCCACCAAATCCATTATTAATTGCTCCACTAATTGCTTATCATGTTTGGTGGTGATTTGATAATTTTTATTATTTATTTATTAATTTATTTTTTGCTTTGAAAATGATTGAAAATGACTTTAATAATTACACACAACACACTTATGGATGGTTCATCAATTACGGGCATAAAATCTTCAGAATTCGAAATTATTTTGTCTTTTAAAGTTGTATATCTTTGAGTCTTCTTTAATTTGGAACTTGAATCAGCTCAATCCAATATCGGAGTAAGACGTTATGCCCAGAATACGACAGATACGCAAAACTGGAATTTCCAAAACTGCACTTCGTTAAAACGCCCTTTCAAGTTTCCAATCTCCAAAATTAATATGTCAAGTCCAATTTTTACCCTTATTTGATCCAAATTTCATCCTAAATGATTTCATTGTGTCCCAATATTATTTTATCTGCAAAATAAATTAAAACACATCAAAACGTTCATCAAACCGAGAAACTAAACAAAATATTAAGTAAAATGGACGGTAAATATTGATATATTTTCCACTCATCAGTCGCGATGCTCAAGAATTCACACGTCGCGACACACATGACCAAATTATGCCTATAAATTTAGGCTGAATAAATTCATACATTCTTCTGGGGATTTCCTTAAGAATACTAAGAAGATTGTATATTGTTTGTTTATTACAGCTTTCTTGTATTTAATTTTTATTTTATGCAATAGATCTTTCTTTATTTTAATTTTCAATATGAGTAGATAACTCCCATCTGCTGGGGTGAAAGGTAAACTTTTATTACTAATATTTAGATTAATCTCCCTTAATTATAATATATAAACTATTTTAAAACCTGAATTAATGGGATACCGCATTTATGGTCGATTGGACTTAATGAAATTGATTTTAACCTGACTAAATTGGATACCGCATTTATTGTGAGTTGGAATTAATCTAAAATCTGACTTAATCAGGATACCGCCTATATGGTCAGTTGGTAATGTCATGCAAGTTTATATATTATAATATGAGAGATATCTAAATTAGAGGTAATAAAAGTGGATCCTCTAATCCCAACATTTTTTATTGTTAATTTTATCTTTTTAATTTCCAAGTTTATTTAATGTCAATTACTTTATTTATGTCTTTAATTCTTTATATGTGTGGTAACTAAACCCCTTATCTAGGGTTGTCGTGAATTCCAATATCACCATTTTATAAGTGGTTATTTTGCGCCTTGGGTAATATAAAGGTTTATTTATTGAGCCTTAGTCTTAATGCTTCTTGTTAACTGGTCATTAATAAGATTGATTTGGTAAACTTAAAATGAACTTGGAAAAAGGATATTAGGTTTAGCCTTAAACTCAATAGCTCACGATCTCACATTGGGCCAAAAGACTCTTATGTAGACTTCCTTACAAGATAGGAATATAACTGTCGGGCGGGGGTAGCCATAATTGGATCTTAATCTTAATGAATTCAGATAACTTGGTTAACAAAGGAATATAGTTAATTGGGTTACTCTGGGTGTTTGCATCTTACCATTAGAAGAGGATTTTGCATATTTTCGTGTTCCAGGTTAATAAACCGATATATTGCACAAACATAAGTTAATCCCTTCATCTTTAAAAGGCATTGGAAGGATTCACAACCCTAGATAGCTTTATAATATTGAATTTTCCTTTAATCTACTTTCGCACTGTTTTATTTAATTATTTTAAGACAAAAATCACCATCCAATCAACAACCAATCTATTAGATACTTGTAAACATTTAACTTAATAAATTGATAGCTTATGTATTAAGTCCTCGTGGGATCGATACATTTTATACTACTTGCGATACGTGCGCTTGCGTAACGTGTGTATTTACCACCGATCAGTTTCCAAAACCCAATTTTGGAAATTTTTAATTTAACCTTCATTAAATTATATCATATATAATTTAATGACATGTAATTAATTATCATATAATTATAAAAGCTATATGTTAAACTTAACATATATTTTAAAGTGTAGCAAAATATTATAATTAATCATATTAATAATATTTACATATGTAAGTATATAATTGGACTATCCATCAATCCATATATGACCATTTATTAGATCGAAATAAGTTTCTTTATTTAACGGATATTATAAGAAACTCATTTCTATCTGGGTTTAGTCCTACATGATCACCTCATATAAGGTGCATCCATTCTCATGTCTCTACATGGACGATCCCAGATCAAGGTCTCCACACAAATATAGAATGGACCGCAGCTATAGATAAACCACAAACAAAATACCTTATTTTTTTTACTCTCTCTGAACTATTTTAGATTACTAACTTCAGACTTAAATCCTCTTGTGTATGACACTCATACACTAAGTCTGGATGTACATGAGTAATTTAGGGTAAACAAGATAATTTACAGTATGCGATATTAACAAACACTTTGATAAATGAATAATGCATCATTTTATTTCATAAAATATAATTATGTTTACATTACATGAAGCTCTAGGGCATATATCCCAACAAGAACCACGTTAAATCCTTTGTTTTTTTTGTTCTTTCTGATTTTCTTGCCAAGTTTGCTTTGGTTCCCAACTAACCAAAAAAATTCACTACTTGGGGGAGGTTTGTTCAAGGAGTAATTTTCCCGAATTACCTCTGGAATGAAAAATAACTGTCAGTAGTTGGCACTGTCTGTGAGAAACCAGAATGAAAAGCAGTAAAACACTAAGACGATGGCAGGAGATCGAAACCACAAAAATTCAGAGGCTTCAACAATGGAGTGGATAGAGAAAATGAAGGAAACCTTACAAAACGAGAGAGAAGATGGTAGAAGGGAGAGGGAAATAACCCAAGCATTCATGAAGGCTATGTTGGAGAAGGTTGAGAAGTTAAAGAAGAAGACAAGAGAGAGATGGGGAGAAGTTCCCAGTGAAAGGAGAGATGAGTTAATAAGGGGATGAAGAATCACCGGAGTATATGAAATCATGGAAATGGGAAGAAGAACACATATAGAATGAGATATGTGGTTGTTGCCAACACCATATCAACAAGGGAACCACGAGAAGAAGAAGAAGGCTAGCAAACCCTGGAATCATCCCCCAAGAACCCATGTTTCAGGGAGAGTGATCAGGGATGGGACTAAGAGGAAAGACATGAGGTACCAAGTTATGTAAGATACCACGATCGCAGAGGAAAGTGTGAAGAGACCCTTGGGCGCGAGCACAACAAAGTTCCAGAAGAAGATGAAAAAAGTTGGAGAAAATGTGAAAAAATGGATACGAAATGACCAAGATGTGGAGACAACATCCCATTAAACGAAAGAAGTGTTGGCAATGAAGTTTTCAAGGAGATTTACCATGCCCACGATGGATGTCTACAAGGACAATACAGACCCCATGTCCCATAATGAGAAGTTTGTATTGTTGATGGAAGCCATCTGCAAGGTATTCTGATTGACTCTGGGAGGATCAGCCAACTTGTGGTTCAGGAACTTGACCCGGCATGTGTCAACATCTTCTCCCAACTAAGGATGTCCTTTGTACGCTATTTGAAAAAGTCATGCGTGTTGGTTTTAGCTAAGGTCCCAAGATCATAAACAAGCATGAAATAAGTGCGAATACAAATCAACGAAGTTACGGAATACTCACATCGATCGGTTGAGCGACGCGGCAACGAAAAAAATTGATTTTCTACCCTTGTAGCAGCTCACTTGTTTCGGTCATTTACCTCCAAGTTTTGAGCTCCAAGCTTCGTCAAACGATTCCCGGCTTATGGGTGGACTTCCCTATCACCTTCGCATGACTTCGTAGTGTGCTAGCACTCCCGATTTTGCCACAAAATCGCGACTCTAAGCTTCCATTTTCTTCTTGATTCTCGGTAGTGGCTGCCAAACCTAGAAGCAAAAACAGCCCATGTTGGGTGAGATAGAGAGATGAGAGAAAGAGAGAGTTGTGTGTTTTTGTTTCAAATTTGTGTATCAAATGCTCAAATGTGAATTTCAAATTCATTTGCCATGAATTTGGCTTTCAAAAAGTCAAGCCATAATGGCTCCAACCACCAACATCAACTCACATCAATCATGAATAGTGACTGGCGTCAATCACTCAAAGTGAAAGACATCCATCACTTGATTGATGAATGATGTGACGCTAGATGCGACTAGCGATTTGACGCTTGATTTGACTTACGTGCCGCACTCGAATTCGAAATGCGAATGCACTCGCAAATAATCCTGGGCTCGGGTTCGCTAATTATAAATTAACGAATTTTCCATTGCGACGTAATTAAATCTAATTTAATTAAATTATCATGCCTAGCATAATTACTATTCACGTCGCTAATGAATTAATTCTAAATTAATTCATTCGCCCGAATTAAAATCTAATTTTAATTCCGCGTCGAAATCCAATTTCGTTTAATATATCGAATATATTAATTAATCGATTAATTCCAAATTAATCGTTATCTCTCTTTTAATTGATATTTTATCCCAGATAAAATATCACCGTAATTAATCCCAGATTAACTTTCTCTCTCTTCTTATTATCCCAGATTAATTTAGAGTGTGAGTCATACGACATCGGTGAATCTTTGGGAAGCGACCCATGAGATCCCCGGTTATGTTGGCAGTAAATTCGGTCGTCGGACTATCCGAACACGTAAGTACCAAGTACTACGTTTATACCGATTTACAAGACAAGGTTGGCCTATAGCAAATCGCCATGCCTACCCAATTCTCCGGAAATATCCTTATAGGAATAAAGATCTATATCAGGCGTAGTATACGTAGTATTGTGTATGTCGATCCAGTATCGGATGATCACGTGCTAGGCCTGGGGCTGGAATTGTGTCTGCCCCGTACGAAGCACATGTCAGATGTCTGGTAACTAGTCTCTATAATCAGATAAACCTGACCTTGTCATTTTATCCCGATAGCTGCAGCATTTAAGAGAACCAGTCCCGTATCCTACGTGACCATCATCTCCACTATGACTGGAGTGATACTTCCGTCTTGACATCACACCCAACACACTACGATTCTCAATATACCCAGCATAGGCGTACATAGAACCTGTTAAAGCCCTGGACGACCGCAACCAAATTATATTGATTGTCGCAAGTATTAGCGGTGCAAGTCTCAGGTTAAGACTAAATACACCTACCCTGATTTCGGACTTCCATAGACACATAGTCATACTACCAATGGAATTCCGAGGGGTCTATCTAGAGCGAAGCTGTTTCCCGTACCATCGGTAAAACAAAACCTCCTATTACACTTGTATGAGTATCCTATACCCAAATATATGAGAACTATGCCGTTGTGCCCTCACAACGCGCACAAGTGTAATACTATTCTTTTACGTATTTATCGATGTCCAATCTCGATAATACTCTGACTAGGGATATTTAATGATTTATCCATCATGGACTGATACTGTCTCATATCATTCTCCGTCCATGAACAAATCATAGGGACCTCATATCATTTATACATCTAGGTGATCTAATCACAAATGATAAGAGAGCAATCTCCTTTGTCACATAGTTAATTTGTACAAAAACACCATGATCTGTACAAATAGTGACGATATGGGTTATAATTGTCCAACAATGTGTACCAAAGAAGATGATGGGGTCGTTGAGGTTTATTAAATTGAAAAGCTTTATCAATAGATTCCAAAGCCTTATATAGAGGTCGGGGCGTGTGAGTCCCTGGAGGCGCTTACAGTTTTAAAGCCCTTAGGGTCAGGAAGTTAGGGTCCCACCTGAGGATCCATGAGATACCAATCTATGCTGTGGCCTTGGAGCAGGTGAGGAAGTTTGTGTTGATAAAGGAATAGGAAAAGATCACCAATGTCACCGGAGGGACTTCATACACTACCTTGAACAGACCACTGTCCAACATAGCTCAAGAAATCTAGGATAAAGGCCTACTGACTAAGCCCGACCTGAGAAGGTTTCTGATTGAGAAGACAGACGACATGGCTTATTGCGTGCACCATAATATTAAGGGACATGCCACAGAAAGATGTAGAGACCTACAGCAGCAGGTGGAAGACTTGGTAAGGAATGGCTACCTGGACGGGTGTGTAGGCCACAAGGCTATGAAGGCCAGGTGGCACCGATAGTCACAGTTTTCAGGGAATTGCAGGAGAGCGAATATGCAAGGTGTACTCGATCAATTTCCATAGTGATCAGAATGCATCAAGGGGTGCAGGACATGTGGGAAAGGCGCGAAACCCACGACACACCTGTTAAGTTTTTTCTAAGGTCCCAAGATCAAACAAGACATGAAATAATGCGTGAATACAACAACGGAGGTAGCGGAATACTCACATCGATCGGTTGAGTCGATTTGAAGACGAACGAAGGCCAAAAACTCACTGCCATGGGCGCAAATCTGCAGCAGTCCACGCTCACTGTCTTGGCAGTTTCGGGTCTCAAAATGAAGCTCCAAACTCCGTCGGATGAGTCCCGCCTCATGGGTGAACCTCCCTACCACCTTCGCAAGACTCGTAGTGTGCTAGCACTTGCGGTTTTCACCATGAAAACCCAACCCTTGCTCCCCTAAAGTCACGCCCAAACCAGTCAAAAACAGTCCACACTTTGTGTGTTTGGCGTGAGGAGAAGAGAGAGTTTGAGAGAGATTTTCTAATAATTTTTGTTACCAAAAATCAATTTATATTTATGCCATATATTTATTAAATTAATAATAAACTTATGACACAAATCATGCAATGGCTTAGAGTGTCAAACACTCAATTTCCATGCAAAACCATTGAGTGCATTGTACACTATCTCCATGCAATGCATTAGAATTAAATAATGCATAATATGACATGTGTCATGTGGGCCCCACACGTTTCCAAATGAAAGTGGGCCCACGTGCACTCACGCGTTCGGGTTCGATATTTCCGAAATACCGAACTTACGTCGCGACGTTAATTAAATCGAATTTAAATAAATAATTGCGCCAGCGAAATTATTATTTACGTCGCTACGAATTAATCTAAATTAACTCGTTTGCCCGAATTAAAATCTAATTTTAATTTCGCGTCGAAATCGAATTTCGATATTATATCGAATATAATAATTTTATCGATAAATTTCAATTTAATCGTTCTCTCTCTTTAGACGACATTTTATCCCGGATAAAATATCTCCGTTATTAATCCTAGATTAATTTTCTCTCTCTCTTCTATATAATCCCAGATTATTCAAGAGTGCGAGTTGTGCGTCATCAGTGGATTATCGGGAAGCGACCCATGAGATCTCCGGATAAGTTGGCAGTAAATACGGTCGTCGGAATATCCGAATCACGTACGTACCAAGTACTACGTTCTACCGATTTACGAGACAAGGTCGACTCCTAGCAAAGCACCAAGTCTTCCAATTCTCCGGACATATCCTATTAAGAATATTTAGATCTGTATCAAGCGTAGTATACGATTGTATTGTGCATATCGGCCCAGTATCGGATAGTCACGTGCTAGGGCTGGATAAGTGTCTGCCCCGTCCGAAACACATATCGGATGTCTGGTAACTAGTCTCTATAATCGGATATTCATGACCTGGTCATAATATCACGATTGGATGCGCATCACTTAAGAGCACTAATACCGTATCCTGCGTGACATCATCTCCACTATGACTGGAGTGATACTTCCGTCTCGACATCACATCCAATACACTACGATTCCTGATAAACCCAGAAGAGGTGAACACAGAACCAGTTAAGATCCCCCAACCACCAAAACCAAAGTTTACCGATTGTCGTAAGTATTAGCGATGCAAGTCTCAGGTTAAGACCATACACACCTACCTTGATTTCGGCCTCCCATAGACACCTAGTCATAATACCAATGGGATTCCGAAGGGTCTATCCAGAGCGAAGCTGTTTCCCGTACCATCGGTGAAACACGACCTCCTATCGCACTTGCACAAGTATCCAATACTTATATATATGAGAACTATGCCGTTGTGCCCTCACAACGCGCACAAGTGCAATACTAGCCTATTCCGCATTATCGATGTCCAGTCTTGATAATACTACGGCTAGGGATATTTAATGATTAATCCTTCATGGACTGATACTGTCTCATATCATGTCAATCCAGGAACTAATCATAGGGACCTCTCTTCATTTATATATCTATGGTGATCTAATCACAAATGACGAGAGTGCAATTTCCTTGTTACATAGTTAATTTGCTACAGCAACACATGATCTGTGCTAATAGTGACGCTATGGTCATATTATCCAACAATCTCCCACTTGGCACATAGCTAGTCACTCGAGTGTCCTACACCCGAACTATGTAAGGTTCGCTCAAATTGCTGAGGAAAGGTTTTCGTCAGCGGATTTGTTTGATTATCGTTTGACGCGATTTATACGATCATCACATCGCCACGATGTATGATCCGAACGAATCAGATGATATAGAAGTATATATCTGGATCGTCGATGAGACCTTTAATTCCTTAGCTTGTGCTGACGCCTAGCTCAGCTGCTAACAGAACTATATCTAATCTAATTAGATTTATTTTTGATCCAAATGGCTTCTATTGCTGCCTCAGCTGCAGCAATAATCCGCATTTGTTGTTTATTCGGCAACAGTTATCTTGCTTGGAAGATTTCCAGCTCACTGTCCCGTTATTCAAACTTTATAGTACCGCAGTATTTAATCGTTTGGAAACTTGCTGCAGTGATCCCAGTCACTTCAAGTTCTCCCTCTCCATAGTAAAAGATAGCATCTTTAGTTCTCAGAGATACTAACAGATGTTCTTAACTTCAATCCAGTGACTATCACTTGGATTGACCCGATTGTGACTCCATATGCTCGAAGCGTATGAGACACCAATACAAGTACATTTTAAATGTACAATTTCCCAGAGAGTGTTAACAACTCCAAATCTATCCCAGTAGATCTTTATTCCTTGAATAAAGGTTGTTACTCCCCAGAATTCTACGGAGAATTTCTATTGTAAGAATATCCATGAAAGCCAAGCTTTCACCAATAGTTTTATGGGAATTTCACTGTCAGTGCGTTCTCCCACTAACCTCCTTATATACACAAGAATTATTTCGCTTTGAGTCAAATCATAAACCATTATGATTATTTCAAAACGTCAGTTCCAAGAACCTTATGCTTGCATTGATCCAAACATGGATCGAATAACCCGCAAACCTTGTTTGTCGGTTATACAAAATCGTCAGGATGTTGTAAACATCCTCCAAAAGGTTTCCTTTTCAGGAAAGCGATTTTGATTTATAACTGACATATTTCATAAATGAAATATACATCTATTTTCAAGCATTTTCAAAATGGATTTACCATGGCAACAGGTAAAAGGTTGAACCGTTATTAACACAATGTTGATAACGATACCTTTTTCGTCAAAAGCCTAGCTTTGTACGTTGGTATGTTGCCTTCCATGTATGTCTTCCTTGAAGACGTTTAATGTACCATAGGCACAATGCCTTATGGTACAACAACTAGTATCCAAAATAGTTGTTATACATGGAATCCATTTCGGATTCATGGAACTTTGCCATAACAGGGAGTCGATACCTCGTATTACTTCCTCTAAAAGTAGTCGGATGGTACACCACCATAAGATTGACATCTTTATGGGGCGAGATCAGAAACCCATACCCTAGGTTGTTTTCTGACTCTATCCGATCTACTAGTTTCTTGTGTATTTGAAGATTAATGGTATAGATTCATCATAGATGAACTATTTGTGTTCCATTAAGGACTTCGTGCCTTGAACAGCATTACTCCGATTTTCATCGAGTATCACTATCCTCCCACTGACCACTGCATATCGGTATTTCTCTCAGGAAAATCGCATGGTGAGCAACAATCACATTGTTCTCATGTGGGATTTATAAGTACTATACTTAAGGTTTCCCTTAGGATAACCTATATTGGCACTTATCCAATTTGGGTCCTTAGTTTGGTATCATCCAAACGCTATGCCTGGCATACCCAAATTATCAGGAATGAGAAACCTCGTTTCTTCCCTGTTCATATCCTATATGATATCTGTAAAACAGATTTATATGGAACCTTATTCTAAATAAGTTTTGCACTGTTAATACATATCATGTAGAAGGAAATAGTAGCTCAGAGCGACTCGTGATAAACCTTATTATGTCCAACAAAATTCGGTTTTAGTTCGGACATACCGTCTAACTGACGTGTCTCGGGAGGAGTCCTCATATGAAAGAATACCGTACTCTTTCATGTACATATGAAACTTACTACTTAAGTATTTTCCATTACGGTCTTACCGTGGCAGAATAATACCATAGCCGATCTGTTTGTTTACTTCGTGTCGAAACTTCAAAGTTTCCGATCTGTGTTCTTCAAAAGAAACACATAACCACAACGTGATGCTACATCCGTTAAGGTCACGAAATA
>SKCR01007108.1:0-24296 GCA_019454045.1 Zanthoxylum bungeanum
CCCCGAGCTGTTGAATCACTTGGTCCTGGGGGAATGTTACGTCCCCAGTCCAAAGACAGACTCGGTGGGACATCGCCCGACCCCGAGCTGTTTGAATCACTTGGCCCTGGGGGAATGTTACGTCCCCAGTCCGAAGACAGACTCGGTGGGACATCGCCCGACCCCGAGCTGTTTGAATCATTTGGCCCTGGGGGAATGATACGTCCCCAGTCCAAAGACAGACTCGGGGGACATCGCCCGACCCCGAGCTGTTTGAATCATTTGGCCCTGGGGGAATGTTACGTCCCCAGCCCAAAGACAGACTCGGTGGGACATCGCCCGACCCCGAGCTAAGTAAACAAGCGGCCTCAGAGGAACGAAATCCAGCCCCGATCCGTCGTTTTTCAAATTTAAAGGATTTCGTCAAAAAAGGAATTTTTATTCATTTTTGGGGGTGGACCGCCCTTTTTACAACAGTTGTTCTGGTTCGGTGTTTTGTCCGGCTTCTGCAAAAAAGAAAATAGAAGAAAGGAAGTTGATCTTCATGGGAAGTACTTTCTTAACATCTCGGCGTTTCCATGGTTTCTTCAATCTCTTGCCGTCCAGACGCCCCAGGATGTAGGCCCCTGGTCTTACTATCTCAATGATCTTGTAAGGTCCTTCCACTTGGCACCTAACGAACCCTCTTCAGGTCGTCGGGTGTTCAGAGTCACTTTTCTTAGCACTAGATCACCTGGCAGGAAGGAGCGGTCCGAACTCTCTTATTGTAGAATCGGCCATTCTCTGTTGGTAGATGGCTGCTCTCTTACTGCTGACTGCTCTCTTCTTTCTTTCGATCAGGTCGAGGTGATTTTTGATAAGTTCTTCGTTCCGTTCGTTTTCAAAGTGACGGACCCGGTGGGTTGATATTCCGATCTCTGCCGGGATGACGGCCTCACATCCGTATGATAGGGAGAATGGTGTCTCTCCTGTTGAGTCATTGAAGGTCGTTCGGTGTTGTGTCCCACAGTACCTCTGGTAGCTCCTCGACCCATAGGCTTTTGCTTGATCCGAGCCGAGCTTTCAGTTTGACTTGATGGTTTTATTGGTGGCTTCAACCTGCCCTTCGACTTGGGATGGGCCGGCGAGGCGAATTTTAAGGTTATCTGGAGGTCTTCACAAAGTTCTGAATCCCCTGCTGTCGAATTGCTTTCCGTTGTCGGTGATGATTGCCTGGGGGATTCCGAACCGGCGCCAAATTATATTTCTCTTTAGGAACTCCGTGGCTTTCTTTTCCGAGATGGTGGACAATGGTTCTGCTTCTACCCATTTGGTAAAGTAGTCTATGGCCACGATTGCATATTTCGCCTGACCTCGTCCTTTCGGCATCGGCCCTATAATGTCTAGCCCCCACTGTGCGAAGGCCAGGGGCTGGATATGGTGGTCAGCTTGTTCTGCCGGCTGATGGTGGAGGTTGGCATTCTTTTGGCATCCCTCGCATTTCCGTGCTATCTTCACGCCATCCTCGTGCATGGTTGGCCAGTAAAATCCTTGCCTAAGGCTTTGAAGGCGATTGATCTTCCCCCGGCGTGGCTTCCGCAGATGCCTGCGTGAATCTCCCTGAGCACGTAGTCTGCTTCTTCTGGTGCTAAGCATCTTAGGAGGGGTACGGTGTATCCTCTCCGGTAGAGTACTCCCCCAATTAGGGAAAACTTGGTGCTCTTGAACTTCAGCTTCCTGGCCTCCTTTTTATCTTTTGGGGTTTCTCCTGTTTCCAGGTACCTCCTGATCGGTTGCATCCATTAATCTTTGTCTTCTTCTTCTAGTACATCCACCTCTGTCTCCCCTATGCTTCTTTCTTGGAGGTATATAAGAGGGATTACCCTGGGGTTTTCTGTCTTTATTGAAGAGGCAAGCCTGGCCAGGGAATCTGCTTCGCAGTTGTCTTCTCGTCCGACCTGTTCGAAGAGTACGTTTCCCACTTTCTCCACCCACTTCTTTACTTCGGCTAAGTAAGCTACCATGGCTGGTTCTCTGGCTTGAAAATCTCCTTTCAGCTGCTGCATTGCTAGCTGAGAGTCACTCCTGATCACTACATTGTGGACTCCTACTACCGTACACAGCCTTAGTCCGGCCAGTATCGCCTCGTACTCAGCTTCATTGTTTGTAGTTTTGAAGGCGAATTTGAGGGCGAGCAGTATTTCTTCTCCCTTATCACTTTTTAGTGCTACCCCTGCTCCGTATCCGTGCGAGCTTGCGGACCCGTCTACAGACATTTCCCACATGTCTTCTTCTACGGCTAAGACCTGCGGTTCTGTGAGTTCTGCTATGAAGTCTGCTAAGGCTTGCCCTTTTATTGCTGTTCTTGGGAGGTAGGAGATGTCGTGCTCGCTTATTTCTACTGACCACTTCATCAGTCTCCCTGAGGCCTCCGGTTTCTGCAAGATTTGTCTCAGAGGAAAATCCGTGTATACTTTGATCGGATGGGCTTGAAAGTAGGGTCGTAACTTCCGAGCTGTGGTGACCAGGGATAGGGCGACGAGTTCGTGCATGGGGTATCGAGTTTCTGCGTCCAGCAGGGCTTTACTGACGTAGTAAACTGGTTTCTGGACGTGGTCGGTCTCTTGTACCAGTGCCGAGCTTACTGCGTGCTTCGAGACGGTCAGGTATAGATACAGTGTCTCCCCTGGGAGGGGTTTGGCTAGGAGAGGGGGCTGTGCCAGGTATTGTTTTAGGTGCTGGAAGGCTTCTTCGCCACTCGGGTGTCCAGTCGACCCCTTTTTGAGCTTCTTGATGACTTTGAAGAAATGATGGCACTTGTCGGTTGCTCGTGAGATGAACCGGTTGAGTGCGGCGATTCTTCCTGTAAGGCTTTGCACTTCCTTAACTGTCCGGGGAGACTCAGGTCTAGCACGGCCTGTATCTTTTGCGGGTTTGCTTCAATGCCTCGTGAACTTACCATGTAGCCCAGGAACTTTCCCGAGGCTACCCCGAATGCACACTTCTCTGGATTGAGCTTTAAACTGTGTTTCCTCAGGAGTTCGAAAGTTTTCTTCAGGTCGGCTACATGGTCTCTTGGTTCCTCGGACATTGTTATCATGTCGTCGACATATACCAGCATGGTCGTGCCGATGAGCGGTTTGAAGACTTTGTTCACCAGTCTCTGGAAAGTCGCCCCTGCATTTTTCAATCCGAAAGGCATTACTTTATAGCAGTATAGCCCTTGGTCAGTAATAAAGGTGGTATTCTCATCATCCGCAGGGTGCATCCTGACTTGATTGTATCCTGAGAAGGCGTCCATGAAGCTTAGTAGCCCTTGGCAGGCTGTTGTATCTACCAGTTGGTCTATATTTGGGAGGGGAAAGCTGTCTTTTGGACATGATTTGTTGAGGTCGGTGAAATCTACGCACATTCTCCACTTTCCGTTAGACTTTTTCACCAGTACCACGTTGGACACCCATTCTGGGTATTTTTACTTCCCGGATGAAACCGGCTTTCAGCAACTTTTCCACCTCGGTTGCTATTGCTCCGCACCGCTCCTGGTTGAATATTCTCCTCTTCTGTTTTACTGGCTTATGTAATGGGTTCACTGCTAAGCGATGGCTTATGAATTTGGGTTGATTCCGGGCATGTCATCGTGTCCCCATGCAAAAACGTCGGGGTACTCTTGCAGACATTCCAACAAGTCTTTTCTTAGGGCTTTGTCTAGACTTCCTCCTATTTTTTTGTTCTTCTCTGGCCCGAATAGTTTTACTTCTTCCAATTCTTCGGCTGATCCGAGCCGGGCATCTTTGTCGGGCCGATGAGAGAGGGTCTTTCCTTGTATTCTCGTTATCCTCGTCTCTGTCTCTTCTTGGTGCCTCTTTCTACGCAGAGGTTTTCTCGCGAGAAAGTGGCAAAACAGCTGCGGGCTTTTTTCTGGCTTCCGCATACGATTCTGATCCCTTCCCGTGTGGGGAACTTCAATTTCAAGTAATGACAGGACATTGCGGCCTTGGTTTTCATCATGAAGGGGCGGCCGACAATGACTTGATAACTGCTCATGCAGTCTACCGCGGTGAAGTTTATCATGATTGTTCGGGTTTTGGGGGCAGCCCCGATCGTTACTGCTAATTGAATTTTTCCCAGGGGGATGACCGTTGAACCCCCGAATCCGTACAGGGGGGGCTGTCTTGGTTAGGGCTGTGCATTCTACCCCGAGGTCCTCCAAAGTCTCTTTGGAATTATGTCTACCGCGCTCCCAGGATCCACCAGGATTCGGTCCACTTCTGTGCCACCGATCGTTGCTTTGATTATCAGTGCGTCATCGTGGGGGAAACTTACCCCCTGAGCGTCTTCATCAGTGAACATAATGGGTGTTGACCGATTTCCTTGGGGGGTTTGGATTTTTTCTGTTTTCAGCACCTCTGTTCCCCGTGCTCGGCTGTAATTCTTTCTTGTCCGGTTAGAGTCCCCGGCCAGCGTTGCCCCTCCTGCGATGACGTTCACCCCTTGATTCCTTGCCCTTTGTCTGGCGGCCATGGTTTCGTGGTCGATGTAATTGTTTAGGTACCCGTTCCGGGCCAGGTCCTCCATTTGTTCCCGTAGATCCTTGCACTCATCGGTTGTGTGCCCTTTTAGGTTGTGATGTAGGCAGTAGGACCTTTTGTTTTTTCTGTCTGGGGGAAACCTCCTGAGGTCTGGTTCTATTAAGAGACCTTTCTCTCGTATCTCCATGATGATTTCTCCTGGCGGCTTGCTCAAAGGGATATATGCCTCCTCTCGATCCACGTGGTTTACCTGAGTTGTGGGTCTCTTTCCTTGATCCTTCTGTGCCATTGGCTTGAATTCTTTGGGTCTTGGATTGAATTTCCGGAATTCTCTCTCTGGTCGCCGGTGGTCTTCCCTCCTTATCACCCTTTCTCTGGTGGTTGTCCCCCCGGGATACTTTTTCTTCACTTTCGAGCAGGACGTACTTCCTGGCTATCTCCAGTGCGGTAGCGTAGCGTAGTCTGGTGTCTCATGGATTCTCAGGTGGGTCCAGAGTTTCCCGACCCTTAGGGCCCCTTTTAGACTTTCCAGGGCCTCTTGGGATTCGTATCCTCCGACCTCGAGCACGGTGTTGTGGTACCTCTCAATGAAGTTTTTTAGTGTTTCGTCATCTCCCTGTTTTATGAGCCTTAGTTCTCCTATTGTCTTTTTAGGGGTGCAGGCTCCTTTGAAGTGTCGGATAAATGATTTCTTAAGCTGGGAGAAGCTCTGGATGCTCCCCGGGGCCAGACTTCTATACCATAGGATGGCAGGTCCACCTAAGTTAAGGGAAATACTTTGCATACGGCGTCGCCCGTTACCCCCTGTACTTCCATCAGGAGGACAAAATTCTCAATGTGGGATTTTGGGTCGGAGTGGCCTTTGTATGGTGCCACGGTCGGCATGTTAAATCTCTTCGGGAACTGTGCTGTTTTTATTTCTTCTGTAAGGGGAGACCTCTCTTCCTCGCCTCGGGTGTCTCCCGCGCCGATCTTGAGGCTTTCTTCCCATCTGGTCATCTCTTTTTTCAACCAAGATTTTATTTCACGGGCTGTGCCCCCGTGTCGCCTTCTGTGTCCTTCTGTTCTCCTGTCGTTCTGGGCGTGGCGTTCCTTGAGCTCGGAGGTCTCCTGTACGTCTTCGTTGTATTCTCTATTCCTCCTCTCGGAGTTGAAAAAACTGTCGGAGGAGGGGTTGGATGATTGTTCCTCCTCTTCCCATGTGTCTTCGGATCGTGGCTCTCTTCCTACCACTTCAGATCTTATCCCATAAGGGCCTCTCTTTCTGGGTCCCTCGTCTTCGCTTATATCTACTACTCTTTTTCCTTTTTCCCTCTCTTTCCTCTTCTGGCCGGCCCCAGTTTCAGGTTCCTCGTTGTTTGCTCCTTCCATTCTTTCTAGTCGATCCATCATAGACCTCATGCTATCCTCCATCTTTTTCATCCAGTCCATTGCCGGACCTCCTGATTGGGGATTTCCGTCTTCCGCCATTTGTCTTATCACGTGAACTGCTTTTTGTTGAAGTTCCCCACAGACGGCGCCAACTGTTGACGGTGGATTTTGGTCTCGGGATAATATAAGAATATCACCTCCGAGGGAATCCTCCTTCAACTGTGAATTTGTTTGGTTATGGGGAACCAAAGGCAAATTTAGCGGAAAACAAGAAAATACGCCAATCAGACAAGGTGTTTTAACGTGGTTCGGTGGACTTTGAGATCCGACCTACGTCCACGGGCAAGAACAGGGTGGTACTCTTTTTATTACTCAAATACACCTCTCAGGCCTCTCCTTTGCTCTTACAAATCGGAACTTTATGACTCTAATCTCTTACTCTTGTGATGATTTTCAGATGCCTTTTACACATGCTCTACCCTTCTATTTATAATAGTACAGAAATCAGATTCCTATTTGTATAAGAAATCCTATTGGACTCAATCTTCTTTTCTTGTAGGGTTTCCTGATCCGGTTCTGCCTTCTCCTTCCGTATTCCTTTTTTGGATTCTGACTCCTTCTCCTTGCGAGAGTATGATATTTCTCTTATCTTATCCATAAGAATGGGGTGCTGTTGTCTTGGACACGTCCCGTTGTCTGGTCGGTCTTAATGAGGTCGGCCATGACAATCTTTTATGCTGAGAGCGTTCCTGCCGACATCTATATTGCTCGGTCATCTGAACCATAGTGGTCGGTTTTCATATGAACTGGTCGGGTCGGCTAGATGATCTCAACCAGACAGTGAATTTACCCTTTTGTCCTTGTCGTGCTGTCTTAAATGCTGTAGCGCCTGAAAACACCATCAACACCAATAATTGTTATTGAGGTACTTTATGATGGTTGAGTCTCAATTGGTAATTATAGATTTGGATTTGCATGATTTTGAATTAATTATGAGATTAATTATGTAATTAATTCAATTATGTCCTAATTTGTGAAATTGAGATGTTGTGGATGAAATTGGATATGTAATCGTTCCGGAAGTGTTTTGGGAATTATCCGCACTAGGGATAAAATAGTAATTTGCTGAAATTAAATTGATCAGCCATTGCTACAGTAATGTGATCACTGTAGCTGTGGGCTGGTCAGTTTTAATGGCTGATCCGATTGTTCGGTTATTCCGATCGTCAGGTTCAATGATCCATTAAATCGGTTAACTTGTCACCGCGGAAAGTCTTTTTAAAATTTTTGTCCTGAGTTTTATGCTTAACCGCACCTTAATATTTGATATTAATGAGTGATATGAGTGAAATAAGGATTAATTAGAGGTATATGATATCGATTAATTTATCTGGATACAAAATATTTTAAAAATCAATTTCGTCCGCCGACATGCTTCTACATTATTTGCCCCAACACGAGTCCCTACGAGGACTCATGGGTATATGCGTTTATTGCCCTTAGACGGGTTGGCAAAAATAAATGTTCTCAAAATGCAATAATCGGATTCGATTATGGAGAAGTAAGGAATTAATAAAAATATATTCAGATTTGCCTATCTATTTAAAAAAAAAATTTGAAATTTCAGAAGTTAATGGGACTTCCTACCGTTAGCTGAGATAAAAAGCCGTCAGCTCTTCAAGTTACACCATCTTTTAGCTACTTAATCGTAAGTACGTAATTAATTTATTGAAATTAACATCTGAAAATGAACAAATTTGAACGGTTTTGGAGAGCAACTCAACAGGCAAAAGCTAGCTCTAATTAAAAATCTTCCCATAAATAGCCACTACAACAATGGCATAAGTATCATCTCTTAACATCTCATCATGAATTCGACAGTTACTATGTATGACAATTCATCAAAAAGACCCATCATCTTCTTATATTAAAAACCTTAATATTTTCTTTATAAATAGTCAACATGATTATGATGACATCCCACAAAAACACAACACAATTGAATAGCAATGGCTCTCAAAAACTTGTTTCTCATTTTAGCCCTAATGATGATCACTTCCCTAATGGCAAATACTGCTACAGCAACCAGCAGCAAGAACAATATCAAGCCAGCTGGCTACAATCTTGCAGCAAGGCTTGAAGCTAGTGGAGGCATAACTGAGTGCTGGAATGCATTAATGGAGCTAAAATCATGTTCAAATGAGATTGTTATCTTCTTCCTTAATGGTCAGGCTGATATAGGCCATGACTGTTGCAGCGCCATTGATATTATTACTCGTAATTGCTGGCCTGCAATGCTCACTTCACTCGGGTTCACTGCCGAAGAAGGGAACATACTAAGAGGATATTGTGATGCTGCATCATCTTCTGCTCCTTCTCCTGGTGGTCCTCTGCCCTAGAGAAGAAAGGTGTATGGGATTGCTGTAATTTCAAATAATGGAAGGGGTCTTTTTGATTTATTTGCTTTTTATTTTTATTTTATTTTTATTTTTATTTTATTTGGTTTGTGTGTTTTGGTTCTTTTTATTTGTGCAAGGTTTGCTTGAGTGGAAATGATAATCTAATTTACATATAAAGAAATGTGTGTTTGGAATTTGATTGTAGCCAACATATGAAAAAAATAGAACCTGTTACCGATCACATAATAGCAATTGATTCGTAAACTTTATACTTCAAAATATTAAAACGGTAATATTATCCATTTTGGGATTTTTTTTTTAATCTTTCACTATTAATTTTTCTAATTGTCGATTTTCAAAATAAAAGAAATAGAATTTATTTTTATAACCTAATGCCTTTGATCTTGTCCTAAAGTGAGCCATTAGTACTGCTAGAGCAGCCAGGCCAAACAAGAGGCTTTAGAAATCTCTCAAAAGTCAAATAGTTGTATGAAATTCTTGGGACCTAAAATTATTTTTATATTTTGAGGTCAAATGTAATATTATTAAAAAAAATTCGAAGACCATAAATAAACGTTTCGTCCGCCTTAGCCCAGAATCGGTCCTGAATATTTGTATTGAACACATATCAAATTTGCTTCTAAATATTTAGAAGAGAAACTTTCACACATTTATGCACACGAGAGGATTTGAACCCCTTCCTACATGTAAGCTAGGTACGATGCAAATAGGCTGGTTGATATCAATGTGTGATTTAGCTTGTAATATTAATATTTATTTATTTAAAGTCAACATGGATTTTTATATGTAAAAATAAACACAACTAATATGGGAAACATTAGGGGTATTATCCTTTAAAGTGTACACTCTATACAAAAATAAGAGAATAACATATAAAAATATAATATTAAAAAGTAAGAGAGAAGAAAAAAAATACAATTAAAAAAAAAAAAGAATCACTACTGAAGTTAACATGGGTTCAACATAGAGCTCATCAAGTTTCTTACCTTAATTGAGGAAAAAACTTGAGAAAATTTAGAAGATGGACCACCGTTAAATGGAAATGATGTAAAACAAAATCCGTGATGAAAAGTTTAAAAAATTATTCAAAATTTAATTTATAGATAGAGTGTAATTTTTGTAATTTAGATTTTGGGTACATTAATAGCCAATAAAAATTTGGGAAACTCCACCGTCAAATCACCCGACCCAAGCTTAAGCGAAGCAAGTAAAACTTCCGATTGTCCCAAGTTTTTACAAAAAACACACCCATTGGATTCGAACCCAAAACTTAAAAGTCAGATTATGAGCTTTACACCACCAATCCATTCATTTGTGGACTATTTCAGCTAGATACATTAATTAGAATGAATTAAAAATTTTAGATACATAAAATATTACTTGGATACATAAAATGTGAATTCATATACAAACACAATTGCTAATTTTCGTATTTGGTATTGGCCATTTTGCCAATACTCCACATGAACTTAATTTGATTATGTTCCTGTTACTACTATAGAGTAAGAGATTTATTTACAAATAGAGCAGATATAGGATTATTTGTGCCAGACCGTGTAACACAAGTCCAACTCTAATCTTCATAGTAAATTAATTTTCTCTCTACTCCACCCATTACAAATAGGGTTCAAATCATATATATTTTTTTTCACGAACATGAGATTTTACCGACTAAACTAGTTGTTTTTCATAGCCGAGTGGATTTTGCCAACTGAACGAACTAGCAGTTTTTCATTGGTGAGTAACCATCTGACGTGCATTTTCACTCTTGTGTGAAGTGTCCCATGGATTCTAATAAATGACCTTAATTAGGTTAAAATCTTGCTTTAATACCATACAAGCATATGACTAAAAAGCTTTAATGGTGGAATTCAAGCAGAGTCATATTGAAAAACAATCAGTTTCGAATCTGAATAGACTGAACTCTATTGGCTTTTTTTGGAGGGTTCTTTTCTTGACTGTTACGGCACCTTTTGGCCTTCTAGTGGAGTAGTGGGTTTTAATTAATGATCAAATTACCTGTAGAAGTAACCCATCAGTTTCTCTTTTAATTAACATTTCTGTTAATACAATTAAAATTCAATGATTAATTAATCCCATAATTTCCTTTCCTATAAAAACTAGCTAAGTTTCAATTAACCATTGCTCAATTATCTACTAATTGTTATAACCAATATGGCTATCAAAAATATGTTACTCCTTTTGGTTTTGACATGCCTTATCATGTCATTTACAGCTGCATCTAGAGACATTAGAAGTTCCATCAAGCCAGGCCACAACCTCGCGGCAAGGCTTGAAGAAGCCGGAGGGGGAGACCTAGTAGAGTGCTGGAACTCGCTAATGGAGCTCAAGTCATGCTCAAATGAGATTATCATCTTCTTCCTTAATGGGAAGGCTGATATTGGCCCTAATTGTTGCAGTGCCATTGGTATCATTACGCGTAAATGCTGGCCTGCCATGTTCACTTCACTCGGCTTCACAGCAGAGGAAGGTTACATACTAAGAGGATACTGTGATGCAGATGCTGCAGCTTCTGGCCCTGTTGCTGCTGCTGCCTCTCCTGTTTCAGGCTAAAGTATTAATTGTTTGCTTGCTACTATTAATTTGGTTTTGTTTTATGAGTCTAGTTTCAGGATATGATTGCCATAATTGTCTCTTCTATAGATGTGGAATAAAAAGTTTTAAATTTTGCTAATAATTTTTTTTTTCCTGTGAATTGATGATTTATGAATTAGCCCCATTGGTTTGGTTACATGACTTAATTATATTATACTCAAATCGGGTAAATTATTTAAATGACTAAATAATTAACATATTTTAATGACTGATATGAAGGTGTTATTCTGAATCTGGTACATAATTAATTTATAGAGAATGACATTTTGGTCCATCATAGATATTGTTTCTACAATTTAGATTCTTGATAAAGTTTTAATATCATATAATCGTAACATGAAAAACACAATATAAAAAGTAAATCGAAAAAATATGACATTTTAACCTAAAAAAATTACTAATTTTAACTTGCAATGGTCTTAAATAATCCATTTTAGGTCTGACAATATCCAGAGAATCAGCTCGAAACCAAAGAAGTATCAGGATTTTATGCTTAATTGATGTCACTTGTAATTTGGAAAATGGCGCCAAAATCTGTTGACCTGTAAGTTGTTATATGGCGCCAAAGTTTGTTAGATTGGTTAATAAGTAGTTGGCTGTTAAAGAGGAATCAATAACAGGCCAATGAATCTGTAACTAACTACACAGTCAGTTATATATTTTGTTAATGTTAGAAAAGCCCAGGAGGTTTTTGTAGCTTAAACTCGAATTAAAGAGTGAACGTTTTGACAGCAAATTTACAGGTCACTGCAATTTAATTTTTTTGCTTTCACTTTCTACCTACTTTCCACTTAAAGCAGAACTAGTACTAGTACTGTATCTAGGGATAGCAAAAATCCACATGAAGATGCGGTCCGCGGGGCCTAGTACATTAGGTTTAGGTAAGAGGATAATTTTTTATATCCATTGATTAGACGGGTCAGGTACGTGTATTGCATTCTCGTTCAAATAGAGATAAAATCATAATGTGAACGGGGACCGTATGAGCCCCCCGCGGAGGCCCAGTATATTAGGGACGAACAAGAGGGACAATTTCTGTACCCATTGGCTAAACGGGACGAACACTGTAACACCCCGCTGTAGATTATAGAATCATACAAGGATTTGAATAGATTATTGAAAAGTTTTGAGTACGTGACCCAACTGTCGGGTAGAAATCGACTAGAGTTTGTAATATTTTGGGGAGTGAAAATTTAAAAATGTCAAAATTAAATCAGAAGTATTTTTAATAAATTCTATACAAAAAATAAAAAAATTTCGACACAAAAATAGTCGAAAACTGAGTTAAAATGAAATAATTAGGGAATTTTAAAGATTAAATCGGATAAAGAATAACACCGAATATACCAACATATATTATAAATATTGGGCTAATAATTTCATAATTAAATTAAATACCAGAGATTAAATAATAAATAATCATGTATTTTTCAATATAAAAAGAGAGTATGATTCACAAAACCCTAAACTTTAAAATCTTTTTTTTTTTTTTTTTTTTTAATCTCTGTGTAAAATCTCTCTCAACTAGGACGCCGTGTCTTCATCATTTCACGTTCCCACCTAAAGGTAAGTGCTCAGTTTTTTTTTCCAATTTTACTTGTCATGCATAAACACAAACGCTGCACGCAATCATTCCCTTCAACCATCGCAAGCTTACTCAGCCTGAACATCAATGTGTGAATATTGACAATAACAATTAAATAATAGCTAAGTAGTTAAATTAAATAAATAATAATTATAATGAAAATAAATAAATTTAAATGAATAAATAAAGAAGTAATAATAATAATAAATAAATAAATATTTATGCAATAGTAATAAATGGATAACAAGATATAAGTGTGTGTATGTATGTGTGTAAAAATTAGGGATAATAAATTTTGTGTGTATTTTTATAACTCAATACGTTACATATTTCAGGAGCTGGTTAACGAACTAGGTACACTGTGTGAAATTCTCATAGAGGTAAGTAATTTTTCAACTGTACCGCAGGACTAATGTATTGAATTGAGTGGTATGTTTGATATGGTTGTTGAATGATGTTGGAGTCGATTAGGTTTATTATAATTTTATATTTTTACTGTGAATATCATGTTGATTGTCACATGCTACTGAGTTTACTGTTAGATTTCATTGCATTGCATTCATCATGCATAATATATAAACTATTTTAAGTAGTTATACATGTAGTGTCAATGTTACGATTTTGTGGAAACGGTTTGAAATGGTTTTTTGAAGCGGGCTTGATATAATTGCTACAGGGGAGGGTACATGGTAATGGTTTTGTAAATACTGATGGTAAATGATTATTTATGGTAATGGTTAAATGTGTTCTTAGGTAGAATCTTAAAATCCCGGCCGGTTGCCCTGTAGCGTTACCGAGACCGAGGGACCAAATTGGAAATGGTTTATCAATTGGTAAAGGTTTATGTTAAAATCAAAGTTTTCAAAGAGTTGTATGAATGCATGAAAATTTCTTGTTGGGCTTAGGTTCACTGTGTCCTGTAGTACATGTGATCACTTTTCGGAGGATTATGCCGATCTGGCAGTTGATGGTTGCGCGACGGATCCATGACAGGGGCTCATGTGACAAGGAACCGTTTCTTTCCTAATTTATAATTTTAGGCCATTAAGATAATAAATTTCGGGATGGATAAGTCTCGAAAGATCTAGTTTATTTCTTTAGCTTAAATAGAACAATTAATTTAAGAATTGGGTTTGAACACATTTATTTATATTTTTTTATATGATCGAATGTTAATTTATTAATATTAGGTTACTTACTTAAGCGTTTGATGAATTTAAGGGTAGTGTAGAAGTGTTAGTAGCGTTCCGACTCTATACTCCTTTGGATAAGGTATTTATAGGTCGGGGCGTTACAAATACAGACATTTTCATCCTCGTACCATGCCCGTCCTATTATCATCCGAAGAACATATGAGAGGATAATTCTGGATCTGAATCAATATTTCATAAATTTGGATTAAAAGACTGTTACAACTAAGCTCACACTTATATACACAAACTTATTAAATGAAAAGTAACAAATTGTTGACTAAAATGAAAACTGTGTAACAACTTTTCCTGAGCTGAAATAGAATGCCAGCTCACCTTGATTAATTACACTCTTATCCTTTAGCTAAAGATTAACTAATATCCCTCTCACGCTAATGGTCTTGGAAAGACCATAAGCTTGTACCTCAAAAATGCGAAATGATCAAAATTTAAAGGTTTGGTAAGGATGTCTGATGAGCGGTTAATAAGCATATATTTACCGCCCCTCTATCTTAGTGATTTGTTTATTGTCTCGCATTTTATGAGCGCTTTGATGTGTTTTGGTTGTGTTTTACAAGTTAAAATCATATCAAGACTCAAACAGACTCAATTAGGGATGAAACGACAAAATTGGAGCTAAATCGGGCCATATTTCAGAGTCAAAATGCACATCCCGAAGCTTGAAGTGTGTCTCAACGCGTACATGAATAAAATCCAAGCATAGAACCAATTATTAGGCGCGTCGCAATGCCCAAGCTTGATTTTTGATGAGGAAATACCCTTGGACCTCTTATATAAGTACAAGCTCATCCAAAAACCTAAAAGAAGCTTCATAACACAATTTTGAAGCCTTAGAGCATAGAAGAACACCTAGAGTAAGGCAAGAACGAATTGCTTCAACTGGTACTGGAGAGTGAAGAAGAAGACTACAAACGAGAGTTCTTTTTTTTCTCTCTAGTTTTATCTTTATGAGTTCTTGTTTTGTATTAATGATTAGTTTGCGTCTATTAAATATCATGAATAGCTAAATCATTAATCTAGGGTTGTAATGGATCTCAAGCACATGTTAATTAATTGAATTGCATCTTTTTTTTTTGGATTGTTATTGACTTATTTATCATTCTCTATGTTTTGATGCATGTTTTATTGTCTAGCCAACAATAGAATAGGCATGATAAATCCATAGAAACTCGATGGAGGAAATTTGGGTTAGCCGTGGGAATAATAGCGCATGATCTAATTCAATTTAAAAAATGTCCCTGTAGGATAGACATATACTTGTAGGGCATGCGTAGCCAACATTAGAACCCGACCTTAATGAATTTGGTTTAAATTAATTAACATAAACATATAGTTAATTAACTTAATCTGAATATATCTACTTGACCATCAAGAAAGGCTTGTAGATAATTTGGTGTTCTAGGTTAATAATTCATAACAATAATCCAATTGAATGAAATTCCACATTGTTGCTATCTTTCTTCATTGACATTTTAGAACCTCTAGTGATCATTTTGAATGATTGCACATTAAAGACAAGGAGTAAGTTCAACATCTCCATCTTCCAACAATTGTAGTCGGTTTCGGTGTAGAATGAAAGTTTATTTGTTGAAAATCCATCGGCAATGTTCATTGACGTATTGCTTATAATTGCCATATTATCTTTTCTCGGATGGTCATCCTTTGCGAGAAGTCCAAGCTCTGATACCAATTGAAATTCCCTAAAAATAAATTAATGCGGAATTATAATCTTAGCAATTTTAAGCTTTACCATTACTTATGAAACACAATATTGATTAAAAATAAAATTGTACAATCTAAAAGTAAGGAAATATGGATACGACACAAATTTAAAGTAGTTCGACCGAATCACTTGGCTACGTCCACTATCTTCAAGATTATTTGAAGGTTCCACTGGTTTCAATAAACTTACAACTAAGAGATTTTTTTCACTAAGGCTTCTCTCAAAACTTTTACACCAAGCCCACCATTGACAGTACTCACAACTCACACAAGGGATTTCACACACAAGAGTTTGAATAATAAAAGTTTGTGTTTACAACAGTATTTGGGAACTCACTAAAAAAATACAAAGATTGAAGAGTGAGTATGTTACCCAAATATAACTAAGCTCACTAGGATGTATATGAAAATGTATGTAATGAGCTTATAAAATGATGATAATGAAATGATCAAGAAGGTTTTGTATTTCTCTCAATTTTTTCTTTCAAGAAAATGTTAGAAAGTGTAAAAACTCAGAAAAATAGAATAGAGTCTCAATTTATTATGAAAAATTCGAGTATACCCAACTTTCTGTCCTAAGAGCGGTATACCGGTCTACATGGGCTGGTATCTCGTGTTTGAGTTCAACAGCTATGAATAGTTATCGTTGAACATTAAATATGTCCAACTATTATATTACTGACCGGTATAGACACCGGTATGACTTTATGTCGGTTCCAGAGAGCATGTAAAAAATTCAGGTTCATTGGTATGGAGACCAGTATGGTGCATGCCGATTCTAGAGAGCATGTTAATCCTCAGGTAGACCGGTATGGAGACTGGTATGGTTCATGCCGATTCTAGAAGCTATGTAATCAGTTGTAAAGACCGGTATAAAGTTTCCTGGTTCCAGAGAGCTTGCAAAGTGGTCTGGGACACCGGTATGCCGGTATCAGGGATCGGTATGCTGGTCTCAATACATAAAACTCAGAAAATACAATTCAAAATATTTATGTACTTGACCCTAAGACTTATATGAGCATGCATGAATCCTATGAGTTTAGAAATACTTGAATATCAACTCACTTACATTGAGAGTCATAAGCTATAAGATCTTGCATCACCACTTCTTCATTGAGTTTCTCTTTACATTTCATTTTGCTTCGAAGTCTTTTTATGTTGCATTGTGAATGTGCGTCGAAATCATTGGGTGTTGCATCTTCAAAATCGTTCATTGAGTATTATGTCGCTTACACTTTCCGGAAGTAGCATCATAATTCATTTACATGTAGGCATGTCAAGATCCGGATATCAATTTGGATTCATTTTTATGGTTTCGGATGGATTGTATTTTCGGATATTCAAAAATTTGAAAATAATCCGAAAGTTTATTGTAAGTTAAAGGTGGAAGTTTCAATTTCGGCAATTAAATTGATTAAGACTTAAGAGTCCCTTTATACTTATATTTTGTGTATGTATGTGCTTTTTTAGTTTTTTACCATTGAAATTTTTCAGATACTTGCTTTTTATATTTTAATAATTTTATTTAAAATATCCAAATTTTTATTGTTTCCATAATTAAACATCATGATTATCATTTTTTATTTGATTGAATCTGAATAATGCGAATATTTGCGGCCGAATTCATATTATTATTATTATTATTTTTTCTTGGCCAAGCCTAATTATGTGAATGTTAGTGAAATAGTTTTGATGTGACAAATATTTTTTAATTGAGTTAATTGTCACCTCCTCTCATTATTCATAAGATAGAGAGAGTTTACCTATATTACCAAAGTATTATTCAACAAAACAAAAATGATGCTCAAACCCACGTTTAATTATTAAATTTTTTTTCCATTTTTATTACTTATGTAACGAAAGAAAACAAAATTATGCTCTTAATCAAGCTCTATATATTGTTTTTGTATTATACTAAGTGTGATTAACTATATATTAATTATGTATTTAGATTATGAACTTAATGAAATTGATTATGTGTGATGTTTTAGTATTAATCATTTTTAGCATTTAAGTAAATCTATTTATAAATTATTTTAATATTTAATTTGAAATTAGGCAAAAAATCTAACTCACATAACCCAACCCGATCCGACCCTCAAATATACGGGATGAATTGGGTTGGGTTATAATATATTTACGGGTGGGGTTGGGTTGAATTTTTCCCAACCCGCACTGTTTACAAATTGGGTGTATTGAGTCTTAACCCTAGACCCGGCCACGGTTCCGGTGCGGAATCGGAACCGGAACCGTGGCCGACCGGTTCGGTTGGGGTTCGACCCCAACTCGAACCGGTCGGAACCGTATGGTTCCACCGGTTCGACGGTTCCAACCGGAACCGTTTCCGGGAACCCTCCCCAACGGCTAGTAGCCGTTGGGGGGGCAGGGAGCCGTTGGCTCCCTGCCCGAGTATGCAAAAAAAAAAAATTAAAAAAAATTTATAAATTAAAATCTAAATTACTAATATATCCCTAATAACGGTAATAAAACGGTTATATTTATGGGCATTTTTGGTATCAAAAAAATTCTAAAACTCTATAAATATGATTCATTTTTCATTATTTCAACACACCAAATTCTCAACTCTCTCATTTTCTATAATTCTCTTATTCTCAATCTCAATTCAATACAATTCTCTTATAATCTTATTCTCAATCTCAATTCAATTAGTTGTTAATTTGTTATCATTCACAAATCGCAATTATTCAATTTTCTTATTTTTCTTCCTAATTTCTCAAACGAAAAATGGCAAGCTCATCTGAGAATATAATGTCAAATATGCCAACCCAAGAGAGCGGCCCTAGTGTCGGTGCATAATCACGGAGAAGAGAAGTTAAGGCTCGATCCTCGGATATTTTCAAAATTCATTTTCATTTGGAACGCCTAGAAGATGATTCACAACGAGCAATTTGCACCTATTGTGGGGTTACCTATAAATTTTCTGGTGGATACGGCAATATGATCAAGCACATGGAGAAACATCATCCGGTTGAACTTGACATTGATAGGACGCAAACTCAAATGGCCAGGTACGCATCATCTAGTAGAGGTACGAGTGCTGTAGATTTATTTAAATATTCTGATGCAAAAAATAGAGAAGAATTTACGAAATTAACTTGTATGGCACATCTTTCTTTAAGCTTTGGTGAAAAACTTCATTTTACTAATTACGTGCATAATGCTTTAAACCCTTCTGCATGTAGAATGACTCGAAACACAACAAAACGTCATATTTTTAAATTATATAAAGATGGTAAAATTATTTTAAATGAAATATTTAAAGAGATGAAAGGTTGTATTTCTATATGTTCTGATATTTGGAGTGACCATTGGCAAACACACTCATACATGGGTGTGACTTGTCATTGGATTGATGCATCATTTACAATGCAAAAACGACTTATTGCATTTAGAGTTTTTGATGATCAACATATTGCACATAATATTTATAGAATGATGAATGTAATTTTTGATGAATATGGTTTACTGCACAAAATTTTAACAATTGGATTTGATAATGCATCTGCAAATACTGCATCCATCAATGACTTAAAATCCTTATGTCAACCAAATTTAGGGGGTCAATTTTTCATATTCGTTGTACATGTCATGTCCTTAACTTATGTGTTCAAGACAGTCTAAAATTATTATCACCTTTCCTTGATCCAATTAAAACGACACTTAACTGTATTTGGTCATATTCTCAAGTTATGAGAGAATGAACGAAATTTTGTAAAATAAATGATATTAAACCGATTAAATTTTCAAGAGACGTTCCAACACGTTGGAATTCAACTTATTTTCTTTTATGTCAAGCATTTCAATACAAAGATGCATTATGTAGTTTTTTTTCTCAACATGTTCAAAATATCACACTTTATCCTAGTCAATGAGATATTTGTGAAATTTTTTTAGATATTTTAAAAGTTTTTAATGACGCTACTTTAATTTTTAGCGGTGTTTATTATCCTACATCACATTTATTTGTTCTTGAAAGTTTGAATATTGTTGGTACTTTGGATGAACATGCTGAAAGTAGCGATCCTAATGATTATGTTTTGTTCGAAGCCATTACTGCTATGAAGGTAAAATGGTTGCATTATTTTAGAGAAATTCTTTTACTTTATCTTATTGCTGCTGTTTTTTATGCTACATTTAAATTAGAAGGTTTGAATGGTGCTTTACAAGCTTACTATGGTTATTTAGGAATATTAGCTGAAATTGATATTACAAGAATAATGACGAAATTAAGAAATGATTTAATTGATTTATTTAATGATTATATTGTAAGATATAATCATTAAATAAAAAAGCTAGGGATACGACAACTAATAACCCCGAATTAGATAATTATTTATCTACAAATTTCGAGTTTTCTACTCAAAGTTTAGTTAGTAAAAATTTTAAAATCCTAAATGGTGGAACCGACATTAAAATATATATCATGTTTTATCAATTATTGCTAAAGAGATATTGGCAGCACCTATTTCCACGGTTGATCAAGCCTTCAACTTGTGAGGCAATATATTGGAAGTTAGACGATCTTCATTACATCCAAGCACTCTAGATCAACATCTTGTGTGGATGATTGGACTCGAGCTGATCTGAGACAACAAGAAGATGCCCCCGATGATTTTGAAGATTTGTTCGATAATGCATCTGCAAGTGCAAGCGGAACCGGAGCCGAAGGATCAACTGATAATGATGTTTGATAATTGTAAAATTGTAATTTACAAATATGATATGTCTTAAAATTGTAATGGAACTACGTGAGCTTTGATTCCTCTCACCCTTGGAGGATACGTAGGCAGCTTAAATTTTTAAAAATTTAAGCTCAAGCTCTTCAATGTAATAATTTTATTTATTTATAAAATTAATCTAATTTATTTTAATTAATTTTCAAAATTTTTTTTTTAAAAAAAGGTTTGGAACCGAACCGGTCGGTTCCGGTTCGGTTCAAGGTTCCGGTTCCACTTAAGTGTGGAACCGGAAAGTTCCGGTTCGGTCCGAACCGAACCGCCGGCCGGGTCTACTTAACCCAACTCATGCACACCGGTAAATGACACAACAAATACTAAATTAATTATCTTAAGTCTTAATTATGCAAGTGTACGGAATTTTTTAGTCGATGCTGATATTACAAAGTTAAAAATATTATCATCGTACAGAAACCCACAATATATACATCAATGACTAAATTTGAAATTGTCATAAATGCTTTATTTATGGTAAAATTTCATTAGATAAGGTGTGATAATTTATTGGTGTCGATGTCTTTAAAGACATTATCGTTGTCTATATTGAGTGTATTTTTTTTTTAAAAAAGTCATATATGAGATTGTTGATGTTGACTTCACTATAATTGTTAACATAAAATAATTCTATCACCTTAACAGTTATCAGTTATATAATAATTTAGTAATATCTTATTATACAAGTTAAAATCGTAAAAAATAATTAAATAAATAATAATTACATTTAATATATTTACAAGTTTTAAACTTATTGATTGGAGTCCCATATAATGATAGTATATAAAAAAAATCTGAATTCATTGCATATTTAAAAATGTTAAAAAAAAATTAATCATTTAAATCATCTTTCTGACAAGAGGGCTCGTTTGGGACAGCAATAATGTCTTAAATTATATATGTTGTAGTAGGGGTGACAAAACAAATCAACGAATCGAATTTGTATCGAATATCGAATCAAAATGTGATGGATTCACATTTTTTCAAACCCGTAATCGGTTTAAAGAGAATCGAATCGAACGAATAAACGAATTCTGACCCAAATTACCACCCCTATGTTGTAGGCCGAGTTAAGAAAGAGATCTTATTAGATGAATAATAAAAGATGTGGCTGCTGGGATTCGAGCCCAGGTCTCCACGGCCACAACGTGGAATTCTCACCACTAAACTACAGCCACTATATGATTCCAATTGAAATATTTCTATATATAAACCTTGTATGGCCAAAATTATCCATTTATTATTCCAAGTGCCTTGAGAAACAAAGTGAAAATTGACAAGTGTAAACCAAACCCAAACCCAAATGAAACAAGCGCACTACATGAGGTCGATTATTTGGAACTTTTAGTTAGGGGTATTCACAGGTCAGGTTGGATCGATTTTTTTTGAAAAAAAGGGAGACCTGATCAGGTCGTCGGATCAACCAAAAAAATTAAATTTTTTTAATGAAATAATTATTTTAAAATATAAATATTAGTTATTTTATATCTCAAAAATTATCATATATATAAATTTTTTAAGATAATAAAAGTAAAAAATAAATAAATAAAATAATAGTAAATTTTTTTGAAAAATAATAAATTTTTTAGAAAAAAAAATATTATAATTTATGAACACTCATACTTTTAGTGTCATTATACTCTTGTAATACCCCATATTACTTGGGATAAAGATTGGACATGTGCTTGTAAGTAAATGATCCTTCAAGTGCCTTTTGGGTGGGCTTGAGCCGATACTAAGAATAAAACCATGAATGGTAAATTATTGGGTTGCCAAAACAATCAAATGGGCTGGTTGGAATGCAAGAAAGTAAAAGAAAGAAAGTAAAAGAAACATGAGAAGCAAAACGAGAGAAAAAGCTTAAGCTTAATACATCGTCATATTATTCTTCGCTATGTACGTTTCTAAATGAATCTAACTAACTAATTATTATATTATATACACTTTGTGAAATAACAGTCTAAAATGGCATAACAGAATCCATAATCTTTGTAACAAACTTCTAGGCAATATTCTATGCACAGTGACTATTTGAGTTGATTAGCTGATAATTACAATTATTCATCAGATAAGAGCCTAAATACAAATTTAGCTAATTCTGTCATGGGATAGTCTAGATATTTATATTGAACACCTACCAAATTGCTTTTAAATATTTAGAAGAAAATCTTTCCACAAATATATATGAGAGAGGATTTGGACCCGTTCCTACTTGATTTACCACCCTACGAAAAGGTAGTTCAATTGCAAGTTAGGTACGATATAAATGGGCTGGTTGATATCAATGTGAGATTAATTAGCTTGTGTTTTTTAGCTCCCAATTCTGAACTCCGGTCGGATTAATGCTCATTATGTAAATTACTATTTTAACTATATCTAGTTTAATAGCAAATTGATTTCCTCTCAATCTATTTGAACAGAGATCGAATCACAATTGATTTCCTCTAAATTGATTAATTAGCTTTTTGTTTTTTGTTTTTTGTTTTTTGTTTTTTTTTTTTTTTGCTGAGTTCTGAACGAGGAAGAGCAAGACTCATTTTTCTAGTTATATTATAGGCTACCCATTTCGCTCTGTATGAATTTCGCTAGAGATTCTAATACAAGACCTTAATTAAGTTCAAAACTTGCTCTAATACCATACAAGCATATGACTAAAAGGCTTTAATGGTGGAATTCAAGCAGAGTCGTTTTGAAAAACTCTCAGTTTCGAATATGAAAAGACTGAATTCTACTAGGTTTTTTTTTTTTTTTGGTAATTTTCTCGACTGTTACGGCCTTATAATTGTTCACACCTTTTGAACTCCTAGTGGTTTTTAACCATTTGTATCTTCTCTATAATCTTTCCATTAATTAGATATTATAACAATGGCATAAGTATCATCTCTTAACATCTCATCAAAAGACTCATCATCTTCTTTCATTAAAAACCTTAACATATCTTTTTTATAAATAGCCAACATGAATATGATGACATCCCACAAAAACACAACACAATTGAATAGCAATGGCTCTAAAAAATTTGTTTCTCATTTTGGTCCTGATGATGATCACTTCCCTAATGGCAAATACTGCTACAGCAACCAGCAGCAAGAACAATATCAAGCCAGCTGGCTACAATCTTGCAGCAAGGCTTGAAGCTAGTGGAGGCATAACTGAGTGCTGGAATGCATTAATGGAGCTAAAATCATGTTCAAATGAGATTGTCATCTTCTTCCTTAATGGTCAGGCAGATATAGGCCATGACTGTTGCCGCGCCATTGATATTATTACTCGTAATTGCTGGCCTGCAATGCTCACTTCACTCGGGTTCACTGCCGAAGAAGGGAACATACTAAGAGGATATTGTGATGCTACATCATCTTCTGCTCCTTCTTCTGGTGGTCCTGTGGCTTAGAGAAGAAAGATGTATGGGACTGCTGTGTCCTTATGGTGTCAATTTTTTGCTAGTGCTATATTTTCAAATAATAAACGATAATCTAGTTTACATATAAAGGAATTTGTGTCTTCATTTTAGCGATTTTGTGTCGTATTAAATTCCGCTTAGAGTGTTACGTGACTATGATCTCTCATAAATAAAGAATCAAGAAACTGAACTGATACACTGTCAGTTTTGAGACTCTAACACCTTAAAAAAAAAAAGAACCGGATAAAATTAAAGTATAATAATATTAAGAGTAATGATATATTTACACACACATTTTTTCGAATTTGCTCCCAACTCTACAGTGAGAGAGTTGGGAAGAAATTAAGAAAAATGTGTGTAGATTTATCATTTTTGTAATATTAAAAGATCCATGTACTTGAGCCTTATATAAGAATTGTAGTTGGTTTGATTTGATTTGGTACATATAATAAATGATTCATGAGATTGTAAATTTTACATTTAAGAATCGTCAACAGCTTGTTCCAAATTGGGTATCATTTTTAATTTTATTTTTTAAATGGTAGTCGAATTGGTTTAAAGTTGGATGCTTTTTATTCCAATGAAAGAAATGTGATAATATGTAACTTGATGCTTGCAAATATCATATATAAGGACAGAGCCTGAGCAGTCAATGTTTGAGATTGTTGGGATGCGTTTCACTCACATAAAAGAAATAGAGACCATTTATTTTTATAACTTAATGCCTTAT
>SKCR01007109.1:0-30718 GCA_019454045.1 Zanthoxylum bungeanum
AGAATCACCACAGGGTGTTGTATTTACCTCTATCCACGCAAAAGTCTCGAATATGCCTAAATTCTCGCTAAGAATCTCAATCGGACGCTCAAATTGCAAAGTCGATAACAAAAATCCACTCGATATATCCAACCAACTATGTTGAGTAGAAAAACAGCGATGTCGGATCAGGAAGTGGTCGCTGGCGTTGGAAAGATCTCGGCCTGAAAAATACTCACTCACCGGAGGTGGCCGTCAAAAGTGACCGGAGGCGGCCGAAAATTGCAGAAGAAACTGCGGCGAGTCGCTTCCTTCAAGCGGTGCGTGGAGGCGCGTCCGGCGGCCGATGGTCTCGATCTTGGAGGCTCTGGAAAGCTGACGGTGGCAGCTATACGGTGGTCTGGCCCGTGGTGGCAGAAGGTCGATGGTGAAGCGGCGGTGGCGGTTCAAAGTTTTGGCAGTGAGGGAGAAAAAGAAATTAGAGGAGAGGGAAAGAATTGAATTTTTTTTTGCTCAACTGCTCTCACGCGTCTCATGTCTCTCTCTCTTATAAACTTTCAAAAGCAAAAGCTTTAATATTTAAATATTTTTTTTGCCAGGTAACATGCAATATCACAATCTACCCACCTAACAAAAATTTCGTCCCCGAAATTTCTCAATCCTCAAATAAATATGGATATTTCTCCTTCATATCTTTTTCAAATTCCCAAGTTGCCTTTTGAATATGATGATTAGTCAACAAGACCTTTACAAGGGGAATCTGTCTGGATCTCAACCCCTGAACTTTCCGTTCTACAATCTTCACAGGCTTTTCTTCATAAGTCATATTCTTACTCAACTCGACCGGTTGGTTCTCTAGGATGTGAGTAGGATCTGGTACATACTTTTTCAGCATTGACACATGAAATACATTGTGAATCCTTTCTAACTCCGGTGGTAAGGCCAGACGATAAGCCACCTTGCCCACTCTCTCCAATATCTCGTAAGGACCAATATAGCGGGGTGCTAACTTTCCCTTCCGGCCAAATCTCAAAATTCCCTTCCAAGGAGAGACTTTCAAAAAGACTTTATCCCCCACTTGGAACTCAAAGTCTTCCTTCTTCGGTCTGCATAACTCTTCTATCGACTCTGCACCTCTAATAGTCTAGATCAAATCAGTCTGATTCTTTCTAACGTCATATCTATCAATTCTGAGCCATGAATCTGTCTATCTTCAACCTCACCCCAACAAACAGGGGTTCTGCACCTCCTCTCATACAATGCCGCAAATGGAGCCATACCGATACTTGCCTGAAAGGTGTTGTTGTAGGCAAACTCTATCAAATAAATGTGACCATCCCATCCTCCAGTAAAGGCCAAAACACACGATCTCAGTAGGTCCTCCAATGTCTGAATAGTCCGCTCTAACTGCCCGTCAGTCTGAGGGTGAAATGTTGTGCTCATAGAAATATTTGATCCCATAGACTTCTGGAAACCCTTGTAAAAAACGAGAAGTAAATCTGGCATCTCTATCTAATACAATCGATGTCGGTACTCCATGTAATCGCACAATCTGCTCCACATACAATTCTGCTAGTCTCTCTGGTCCCCATGTAACTCGAATCGGTAGAAAATGGGCAGACTTAGATAATCGATCCACTATCACCCAAATTACGTCGTAACCCTTCTGTGTCCTCGGCAGCCCTACTACAAAGTCCATCGTAATATTTTCCCTTGGCCACCCGGGTATAGGTAGAGGCTGGAGTAGTCCGGCTGGATGTTGATGCTCTGTTTTAATCTGCTGACAAACCAAACATCGAGATACAAATTCTGAAATATCTCTCTTCATTCCCGGCCACCAATAAGTCTTCTTCAGATTTTGATACATCTTGGTACTCCCAAGATGCATATTATAAGGAGCATCGTGGGCCTCATTCAAGATTTCCTGTTTGAGCGATCCCGAATGTGGTACCACAACTCTACCACCCAAAAGTAATACATCCTCCGAACTCATTCTGAAATTAGAATTTTCCCCATTAGGAATCTCTGCTCTCCATTTTCCACACTGATCATCCTCACTTTGGGCCGTTTTAAGTCTATCTAGCAATGTAGGTCGGACCTTTATATGGGCAAGAAGGCCTGCTCTGACGGATATCCCAAAGGTCAATCGTAACCTCGCTAACTCCTCAAACATCTTCTGTCTGACTCTTAAGAACTATAATTTACCCACATTTTTCCTACTAAGGGCATCATCAACAACATTGGCCTTCCCTGGATGATAATTAATAGTGCATTCGTAGTCACTAAGGAATTCCATCCAACGTCTCTGTCTCAAATTCAACTCCTTTTGAGTGGGAAGGTATTCCAAACTCTTATGATCAGTAAAAATCTCACACTTGGCACCATAAAAGTAATGCCTCCAAATATTTAGAGCATGAACAATCACTGCCATCTCCAAATCATGAGTATGATAATTCTTCTCATGGGTCTTCAATTGTCTCGAGGCATAAGCGATCATTTTTCCATGTTGCATCAGTACACATCCTAACCCTTGATGTGATGCATCAGTATAAACAACATATTCATCCAGTCCGGAAGGTAAAGTAAGTACTGGTGCAGTAGTTAATTTCTCCTTCAGAGTTTGGAAGCTCTTCTCACAATCATCAGTCCACAGAAATGGTATTTTCTTCCTTGTCAACTGAGTCATTGGAGAAGCAATAACAGAGAAATCTTGTTAAATCGACGGTAGTAGCCTGCTAAACCCAGGAAACTTCGAATCTCTGTCACCGTTCTCGCTCTCTCCTATCTCAGAACTGCTTCAACCTTTTATGGATCAACATAAATACCTTCTCCTGAGATGATGTGTCCCAGAAATACCACTCTATCCTGCAAAAATTCACATTTAGAGAACTTGGCATAAAGTTGTTCTCTCCTCAAAATCTCAAGTATCAACCGAAGTTGTTGCTCATGATCGATCTGAGAAGGCGAATACACAAGGATGTCATCAATAAACACTACAAAAAATTTATCTAGATACGGCTGGAACACTCTATTCATCAAATCCGTAAATGTTGTAGGTGCATTAGTAAGTCCAAACGGCATGACTAAAAATTCGTAATGGCCGTATCTAGTTCGAAATGTAGTCTTAGGAATATTTGTATCCTGAATCCTCATTTGATGATACCCCGACCGAAGATCAATTTTTGAAAACACCGAAGCTCCCTGAAGTTGGTCAAATAAATCATCAATACGGGGCAACAGATACCGATTCTTGATAGTCACCTTATTAAGCTGACGATAATCTATACACAATCTTAAGGTGCCATCCTTCTTTTTTACAAACAATACTGGTGCTCCCCAAGGTGAAACACTAGGCCGAATAAATCCTCGATCCAACAGCTCTTGCAACTGTTCCTTCAGCTTCTTCATTTCTGCTGGGGCCAAACGATATGGAGTCACCGAAATAGGAGTGGTACCAGACATTAGATCTATAGTGAATTCTAGATCTCTACGAGGTGGCAAACCTGGTAACTCATCAGGATGTGAGTGAGTATCAAATTCCAGTTGTGAGTGAGTATCAAGATGTCTTTCCTGATGAGTTACCAGGTTTGCCACCTCATAGAGATCTAGAATTCATTATAGATCTAATGTCTGGTACCACTCCTATTTCGGTGACTCCATATCTTTGGCCCCAGCAGAAATGAAGGAGCTGAAGGGACAGTTGCAAGAGCTGTTGGATCGGGGATTTATTCGGCCTAGTGTTTCGCCTTAGGGAGCACCAGTATTGTTCGTGAAAAAGAAGGATGGCACCTTAAGATTGTGTATAGATTATCATCAGCTTAATAAGATGACTATCAAGAATCGGTATCCGTTGCTCCGTATTGATGATTTATTTGACCAACTTCAGGGAGCTTCGGTGTTTTCAAAAATTGATCTTCGGTCGGGGTATCATCAAATGAGGATTCAGGATACAAATATTCCTAAGACTGCATTTTGAACTAGATACGGGCATTACGAATTTTTAGTCATGCCATTTGGACTTACTAATGCACCTGCAGCATTTATGGATTTGATGAATAGAGTATTCCAGCCGTATCTAGATAAATTTGTTGTAGTGTTTATTGATGACATCCTTGTGTATTCGCCTTCTCAGATCGATCATGAGCAACATCTTCGGTTGATACTTGAGATTTTGAGGAGAGAACAACTTTATTCCAAGTTCTCTAAATGTGAATTTTTACAGGATAGAGTGGTATTTCTGGGACACATCATCTCAGGAGAAGGTATTTATGTTGATCCATAAAAGGTTGAAGCAGTTCTGAGATGGGAGAGAGCGAGAACGGTGACAGAGATTCGAAGTTTCCTGGGTTTAGCAGGCTACTACCGTCGATTTAACAAGATTTCTCTATTATTGCTTCTCTGACGACTCAGCTGACAAGGAAGAAAATATCGTTTATGTGGACTGATGATTGTGAGAAGAGCTTCCAAACTCTGAAGGAGAAATTAACTACTGCACCAGTACTTACTTTACCTTCCGGACTTGATGGATATGTGGTTTATACTGATGCATCACATCAAGGGTTAGGATGTGTATTGATGCAACATGGAAAAGTGATCACTTATGCCTCGAGACAATTGAAGACCCAAGAGAAGAATTATCCTACTCATGATTTGGAGATGGCAGCGATTTTTCATGCTCTAAAGATTTGGAGGCATTACTTATATGGTGCCAAGTGTGAGATTTTTACTGCTCATAAGAGTTTGAAATACATTCCCACTCAAAAGGAGTTGAATTTGAGACAGAGACGTTGGATGGAATTCCTTAGTGACTACGAATGCACTATTAATTATCATCCAGGGAAGACCAATGTTGTTGCTGATGCCCTTAGTAGGAAAAATATGGGTAAATTACAGTTCTTAAGAGTCAGACATAAATGTTCGAGGAGTTAGCGGAGTTACGATTGACCTTTGGGATATTCGACAGAGCATGCCTTCTTGCCCATTTGAAGGTCCGACCTACATTGCTAGATAGATTTAAAACAGCCCCGAGTGAGGATGATCAGTGTGGGAAATGGAGAGCAGAGATTCCTAAGGGGGAGAATTCTAATTTCAGATTGAGTTCGGAGGATGTATTACTTTTGGGTGATAGAGTTGTGGTACCACATTCGAGATCGCTCAAACAAGAAATCTTGGATGAGGCCCACGATACTTCTTATAATATGCATCCTGGGAGCACCAAGATGTATCAAAATCTGAAGAAGAATTATTGGTGGCCGGGAATGAAGAGAGATATTGCAGAGTTTGTATCTCGATGTTTGGTTTGTCAGCAGGTCAAAGCAGAACATCAACATCCAGCCGGGTTACTCCAGCCTCTACCTATACCTGAGTGGCCATGGGAGAATATTGCAATGGATTTTGTAGTAGGGTTATTGAGGACACGGAAGGGTTACGATGCAATTTGGGTGATAGTGGATCGATTATCTAAGTCTGCCCATTTTCTACCGATTCGAATTACGTGGGGACCAGAGAGACTAGCAGAACCGTATGTAGAGCAGATTGTGCGGTTGCATGGAGTACCGATAACGATTATATCAGATAGAGATGCCAGATTTACTTCTCATTTTTGGCAGAGTTTCCAGAAGTCTATGGGGTCGAAGATTACTATGAGCACATCATTTCACCCTCAAACTGACGGGCAGTCAGAGTGAACTATTCAGACATTAGAGGACCTAATGAGATCGTGTGTATTGACCTTTGCTGGAGGATGGGATGGTCACATTCATTTGATAGAGTTTGCCTACAACAACAGCTTTCAGGTAAGTATCGGTATGGCTCCATTTGAGGCATTGTATGAGAGGAGGTGCAGAACCCCTGTTTGTTGGGGTGAGGTTGGAGATAGACAGATTCATGGCTCAGAATTGATAGATATGACGTCAGAAAGAATCACACTGATTTGATCTAGGCTGTTAGAGGTGCATAGTCGACAGAAGAGTTATGCTGACCGAAGAAGGAAAGACCTTGAGTTCCAAGTGGAGGATAAAGTCTTTTTGAAAGTCTCTACTTGGAAGGGAATTTTGAGATTTGGCCGAAAGGGAAAGTTAGCACCCCGCTAAATTGGTCCTTACGAGATATTGGAGAGAGTGGGCAAGGTGGCTTATCGTTTGGCCTTACCACCAGAGTTAGAAAGGATTCACAATGTATTTCATGTGTCAATGCTGAAAAAGTATGTACCAGATCCTACTCACATCCTGGAGAACCAACCGGTCGAGTTGAGTGAGAATATGACTTATGAAGAAAAGCCTGTAAAGATTATAGAATGGAAAGTCCAAGGGTTGAGATCCAGATAGATCCCCCTTGTAAAGGTCATGTGGACTAATCATCATATTCAAGAGGCAACTTGGGAATTGGAACAAGATATGAAGGAGAAATATCCAGAATTATTTGAGGAATGAGAAATATCGGGGACGAAATTTTTGTAAGGTAGGTAGATTGTGATATTGCGTGACATCTATCAAAAAAATATTAAGATAATAAATGCTTTTGCTTTTAAAAGTTTTATAAGAGAGAGACAGAAGACGCGTGATAGAAGTGGAGCAAATGAAAAAAAAAATTCTCTCTCCTATAATTTCTTTTTCTCTTTCCTTCATTTTTCACTCACTCTCTCTCGCTCAGTGCCAAATATTGATACCATCGCCGCCGTTTCACCGTCGACCTTCTGCCATCAAATGCTGGTCCGCCAGAAAGCTACTACTGTCAGCTTTCCAGATCCACTGAGATCGACGCCATCGGACGCCGGACGCGCCTCCACGCTTCGTCTGAAGGGAGTGACTCGTCGCAGTCATTTCTGCATTTTCCGGCCATCTCCGGTCACTTTTGACGGCCACCTCCGACGAATGAACACTTTTCAGGCTGAGATCTTTCCAACGCCAATGGTCACTTCCTAATCCGACATCGTTTAGGTTGTTTTCTGTATTGCAATTACCGGTAATTCGGGATTGTACAGGAAGTTGAGATCCGACCGTTGGATCGGTGATCCGAACGTATCAGATTGTTGCTCTCGATTATACGAGCATTTTACTATATATATACACAGTTGAAAGTATTGTCTTTTTGGGGCCCGCTTTCTAGTCGTGGGGCCCGATCTTCGTTGTGGGGCCCGCTTGTCTCGTTAAGCATTTCAACTAGTTTCGGAGCCGTTCGTCGCTGTTTTTCTACTCAACATAGTTGGTTGGATATATCGAGTGGATTGTCGTTATCGACTTTGCAATTTGAGCGTTCGATTGAGATTCTTAGCGAGAATTTAGACATATTCGAGACTTTTGCATGGATAGAGGTAAGTACACTCCGTGGTGATTGTATTGGATGATGTGTGTTGTTGTGTTATGCAGCCGGGTTTTGTATAATAGTGGTCGGATTTGAGATGAGATGTGATGATACATCAGATGGTATGAGATGATGGAAAACCTTGGGAGTTGTGATGAGGTACTCTCCCATTGGTTTTTTATTTGGGGGTATACGGGGACTCCCCCATTGGTTTTAACTCACTCACACATATTTTGTGAGTTGATATGGTTGGAAACCTTGGGAGTTGTGATGAGGTACTCTCCCATTGGTTTCAATCCTCTGTTATACTAGACCCGGATTAGCAACTATGTTTGATGGATGTTTTTATTGTTGTGGGATGATTGTATGAGATGATATTATAATATATGCTATTTTCATATATTATATTATATATATCTATATTTACATATATATATAACTCTATTTTGTTGGTGAGGTCATGTTGAGAGAATGAGTGCTTACTTGCTGAGCTTTTTAAGCTCACTCCCCTCTTCCCTAACATTTCAGGTAGTCCGTCTGCACAGTAGTAGCAGTACCAGATTTGGATCCACTTGCCACAGTTGTATTTTCGGGTTGGTCCAGACATTCTAGTCGTCATTTGTATTTTTTTTGTGTTGTAAACCATAAAAGTTGTGTATAGTTTATGGGTTTGTAATTTGTGATGTAATTATTGTGTGTTTATAATTGGTTTATTTGGCATATAGAATGCTTGAGCTAAAGAAGTTTACGAACCTCTTTCTAGGGTTAGGCCCGTTCTAGGGAGGGGGTCGTGACACTATGGGTGTCATTTAGTATTGTAACACCTTACCAGAGGTAGGATGCTACCGGCAGGAGACATGATTGACCCATCTCCATAAGCCTCTGAATTTATCGAAAATTCGCATGATGTATCCTAAAACTGGACAATCTGGATCACAGTCCAGCATCAAATGGAATCTAAGAAGACTACAAACAAATAAAAGGACCTCAGGTCCATACAAATCTCATCAAAATCATATCCTAAGGGCTCCACCCACATCATCTATCAACACTCAAGGGCTCTATACCCACCACATCATAAGCAATTAAATCATTTACTTAATACAAACGGCGTGCTCAGCACGACAAAAAATAATAAATCAAATACTCTTAACTTCTAAAACATCTCTCATGACACTTGCGAGGGTGACTGCCATTTGGGTGATCCGCGTCTCGAGCATAGCTTCCAAAGTTGAAATGGTTGACCCATCTGGTAGCCAACCTACATAACTAGCAAACCGGTATGGTGTGTGTTATAAAAATTCAATAAGTAACCATGCTAATACTACAAACAGAACAATTAAATCAATCACATTAGAAGTTTTTCAAATTTACTAAGTTACGATAAGTTCAGAGTTATCAACATTTGTTATCCTTTATACTTCATCATGACAAGTTCTCATATATGCCGATTTATTAACCAAACATTTAAAGCTCATAAAGTATCCGCAAATCGATATAAAAAATATACTTTCTTTTATTCAATTACAATCTATCTTTTATACCAAAACAAACTTACTTTAACTTTCTTTAATCACGATAACCTTACAATCGCTTGACATTCGGGATTCATATGCACTTACAAATATCATATCACATTTCTCTTATATTCATGCAAACACAATTTTAGGATTCTTACACCTACACATATATATACTAATACAACATAGCAAACACACTTTAAAGCATCCGATATTCACATCAGTTTCAAAGCATTCATCAATTTCACATAAGCATACATTATCCATATACGTTACGAGTTCTATCATACACATACATACATTCAGACATACATACAACAATCGTGCACCCAGCCACGAAATACATATAACAACCAATACATCACAAAGCACATAATCAAACAACACACATATATGGCTGGATTACACATACAATACTTGTATGAGACTCATTACCTATTTTAGAATAGGTATGAGATAAATGTTGTCCGAATAGATTTCCTAACCAGCTCGGCTACTACACCATGAAATCATTAACCAATTAAACATACACACGTGCATACATATCACGTGTCATTAACTCATTACACGATTTCTCATACATAAACATGTATACGACAAATATCGCTTAATCATTCAGAATCGTCATACACATACGTTTATATATAAATATATCAAACGTATGAATATACTTATTACTTCTAATTCTGATACCATAACCTTTACAATCCTCACATTCTTTACTTATTAATCAACATTTACCATTCATATACGTATCTAATCAATCATGAACTTCCATCACTCGGAAAAAACTTAGCCTATACCAACTCAACCTCTATACCGCTAAATCGTATACATTAATCAATAACAAACTTATCCCAATGACGCAAATCTACACGTACTATTACAAATTCTAAAGTCATAACTTATTTCCATTATCGATCTTTTGCACCCAAATCATACATATCCAATCATCTCATACATATACAAATACGCGATCTTATTCTTATACACAAGTTTATTAATACTCATACATTTACATATACAAATACAAATTAGTACTGATTCATACATTTCCATGAATCCATACATACACATAAACATTAAGCCCATTTCATATCTCACTCCATATAATATCAATAACAAGGTTCCATACTTGTGGTAGTCGATTATCCTAACCATACGTGATCTCGAACTTCGTTCTCAAGAATATACCTTAACTATCATCTTTTAACCAATCATGTCAATCATCTGAATATATAATTATATATATAATCAAACACGAAATCACCAATTTAAGATCTCATCGCATGTATTGCTTACCTGGCATCGCGAGCACTCCAGGTCCTAATCAAATCGAGATTTTGAGGGCATATACGGACTCCAAACGACCCACGAACACACTCGAATCGACTGAATTTTGATCGGAGCTACTGTTCACCGTGGGTCAGTAATCATCCGAATCTTCATCCCTCGTTTCACTTGCAACCGAGCATAGATCGGAAAAATCATCACTGCTATCTTGTAGTACTCACCGAGAGCTTCGATTTAGCGGGTGGCTCGGGTCGTGAAATGAAACGATGAGTCAGGTCGGGAAAATTCAACTCGCATGTTTCCCTTATTTTTCTCGCCAGTGTCGGCGCAACCCCTGACTGGTAACGCCGGTCGGAGGTGGCCAGCAGGCCGTCGGCACGACCATGTGAGCTCTAAATCGTGCTTGGGGATGGAGGGATCATGTAGGTGATTTGATGAAGTTTGCCATTTTTGTAATATTTAGAAACTCAGAGGTATTTATAAGAAAGATTTTTAGATTTACGTTCAGAACCTCGTAAAATTACAATCAAGTCCCTCTCATGGAATTTTCTTAAAAATTCACATTTTGGAAGCCCTTCTTGTTGGACAATTATGACCCATATCATCACTATTTGTACAGAATATGGTATTGTTGTACAAATTAACTATGTGACAAAGGAAATTACTCTTTAATCATTTGTAATTAGATTACCGGGATATATAAATGATAAAAGTCCATATGATTAGTTCCGAATTGATAAGATATGAGATAATATCAATCCATTAAGATTTAATCATTAAAACATCCCTAGTCAGAGTATTATCGAGATTGGACATCGATAATGCGGAATAGACTAGTATTGCACTTGTGCGTGTTATGTGAGCATAACGGCATAGTTCTCATATATTTAGGTATTGGATACTCATGCAAGTGTAATAGGAGGCTGTGTTTACCGATGGTACGAAAACAGCTTCGCTCTGGATAGACCCCTCGGAATTCCATTGGTAGTATGACTATGTGTCTATGGAAGTCCGAATCAGGGTAAGTGTATTTGGTCTTAACCCGATACTTGCACCGCTAATACTTGCGACAATCAATATACTTTGGTTTTGGTCGTCCAGGGCTTTAACCGGTTCTGTGTACGCCTCTTCTGGGTATATTGAGAATCGTAGTGTATTGGGTGTGATGTCAAGATGGAAGTATCACTCTAGTCATAGTAGAGATGATGATCACGTAGGATACAGAACTGGTGCTCCTATATGCTGCAGCTATCGGGATAATATAACTAGGTCATGGTTATCCGATTATAGAGACTAGTTACCAGAGATCCGATATATGCTTCGTAGGGGGCAGACACAATTCCAGCCCCAGGCCTAGCACGCGACATCTGATACTAGATCGCAATACGCAATACTACGTATACTACGCCTAATACAGATTACATATTCCTTTAAGAATATTTCTGGAGAATTGGGTAGGCACGATGTTTTGCTAGAAGCCAACCATGTCTTGTAAATCGGTAAAAACGTAGTACTAGGTACGTACGTGTTCGGATAGTCCGACGACCGGATTTACTGCCAACATATCCGGGGATCTCATTGGTTGCTTCCCGAAGATTCACTGATGACGTATGACTCACACATTATTAATCTGGGATTAATTAATAGAGAGAGAAAATTAATCTGGGATTAATTAAGGAGATATTTTATCTAGGATAAAATATTATTTAAGGAGTGAGAATGATTAATTTGGAATTAATCGATAAAATAATATATTCGATATATTATACGAAATTAGATTTCGATGCGAAATTAAAATTAGATTTTAATTCGGGTGAACGAGTTAATTTAGAATTAATTCGCTAGCGATGTGAATAGTAATTTTGTTAGGCATAATTATTTAATTAAATTTGATTTAATTACGTCGCAACGAAAAATTCGTTAATTCGGAGTTAGCGAACCCGAGCCCGGGAGTGTTTGCGAGCCCACTCGCATTTCGAATTTAAGTGCGGCCCACAAGTCACATCACGCGTCACTTCATTAGTCATTCAAGTGATAGATGTCTTGTCACTTTGAGTGATGTGATGGTTGTCACTTGTGATTGATGGGGGTGGTTGGAAGGCTTTATTGCCTTGTACTTTTGGATTTAAATTTTTTGGTATTAGATTTTAGAAATCTAAATACACAAAAATCAACCCATCTTCTTCTCTCTCTCTCCCCCATATTCGGCCTTGGGGCCATTTTATTTCCTCCCAATTTTCTTCAATGCCGTGGGCAAGGTGAAGTTTTTGGAAGAATTTGTGGCAAATTTTTCAAAGTGCTAGCACACTAAAGTGTCATCCAAAGGTGATAGGGAAACAAACCCTTGAGCATGAAATCCATTCCCAAGCTTGGAGGTTGACCAAAAGACAAGGAGCACAAAATAGGTCAAAGCCGTGAGCTTCATAGAGCCAAGAAAAGTTTTGTGTTTCATCGCATCGCAAATCCGATCAATGTAAGTATGATTCCGCCATACTTCTTTATTGTATTCACTTATTTTCATTGCTTGAATGATCTTGGGACTATAGTAGAAACCCAACACTTCTGATACAAATTTCGAAAAGTATTCAACACGAAAGTTATTCATCTCGAAAAAATGAGTCTGATGGTTAAAAAAAAACTCAGTCGGAGTTCGTTTGCTATCATTATAGCCAAAACAAGAAACTCTTACATGTATAGCGATATAAATAAAAATCACATAACCGGTTCTCGAAATCACGCATTTTTGAACGTGGCAAATTTTCACTTTAAAATATTCCGATCTATTTTCTAACACAAAACTTCTTATTTTCGAATAGCATCGCGCTCTAAATTCTAAACTTCAATTAGGAAATCTTTTAGAACCATTCCGAAAAAATATTCGGGATATTACAAGTACCGTCCCCTAGTCCTGAAACAACATGTGCACATACCTGATGTATCCTTCAATTACAACATCAAAATAAAAATTATATGTATCAGAATCAATTACATTTCTCAAAACACTTTTGATAACAATATCATCAAAATCCTTGGAGCTCAAAATCTCAAATCTCTTAAATATCTTATACTTTTCTTTAAGTAGCATAAAAGTAATAAAGAACTAAATATCATATGCAAATCGTAAAACATTGAAACTATTAGGAAATAACTGAACTAAGTAAATTCTGAAAGCATGTACTCCTCCCACAGTGTCATGGCAAATTGGGAGCAGTACACGGTGTGGGTGACCGTCGAGTATCTTGACATCGAACTTGATTTAATGAAATCTCTACTCTAATGGAGTTTCTAAAGCTTGTATTCTTCTTCTTGAGCTTCTTTTTAGTTGTATTATACTTGATTGTTCTAGAAATTAATTGAGAAAATAAAAGAAATTTGCAAGCTTCTCAAATGTAGTGTTCCGCCAAAAAGGGGGTAGTTGTTTCCTTTTTATTTATGAAAAAAAATATAAAATATTTTTATATATTTTAGTTTCCAAACAAAATTTAGTTAATTAAAATTCTATCTATTATGTAGAGAATTTGAATATGTAAAATCTCTTATTTTAAGTGAGAAATCAACAAATTTAGTATCGACTCTTGTGCGATCTTCCAAGTAAGGAAAATATCTTTCGAAGTATTTAGTCATCTCTCTAGAGATCTCTACATCCTTATGTGGAGGAACCCTAGATAAATCTTCACTCAACCATTTATCACTATAATACCTTCAATTTATAAAAATGTATTTATTATGTTAGACTTTTTCATACATAAAAATAATTGAACGTAAATAATAGAAATAAATATTACATTGGATTTAATGAATGAGCCAAAGAATAAAGAGGTGTATTATTCTTTAGCCAACGATCAATTAGAATTATGTAAACCATGTCCCAAAAAGACGATTACTCATTTAATATTTTGCCTTCCTACTTGATGTAATATCCCGAGTTTTTCGGAACACTGTTGGAATGTTTCCGAATTAAAGATAAGGATTTGGAACAGAATGGTAACGAAAATCGGAGTTTATGTGTTGGGAAATAGTTCAGAATATTTTAAAGTGAAGCTTGGTCACGTTGGAAAATGCGCGTTTTCGAGAACCAATAAAGCGAATTCTGATTTTATCATTCTACGCATAAAAGATTCTTATTTCGGCTATAAATCTTTCAAATAAACTTCGATTGAGCTCATTCATAAACCATCAGACTCTTTTTTCCGAGACGAATAACTTTCATGTTGAACACTTTTCGAAATTTATATTAGAAGAGCTTCAAAAATGAGAAATTTCTAGAAAATTCCATGTAACATCCCGCCTAAGCCAGGATGCTACCGGAAGGAGACAGGCTAATCCTGACTCCATAAGCCTATGAATCTGATGAAATTTTGGCATGACATTTGCTAAAAGTCATGCAACCTGGATCAAAGCCCAGCACCTCAATACAACCTATAGGGCCCAACACATAACATATCACTAAAATAAATAACCCAAGTAACAATACAACTGAGCTCCATGCTCAAAAATGCGTATAAATAAAAACTTTTACAACTTTAAACTTATACAACTAAACTTATAAACAACTTGACTCTTATACTCCCAAGACCTGGTGACTGGCTGACTGCAACGCTGCTATCCGGCTTCTCAAGCTTTGGTGTCTGTGGTCGACCGATCAGGTCACCAACCTGCAAAACTCAAACACTGTAGTGGTGTGAGTCATAAGACTCAGTAAGTAACTATGCTCATTCCTTGAGCATCAAACACAAGAAAGGTCTGAATTCCATTTTATATAATCTGAGCTTTTTGTTATTATGCACTTATATCACAGTCTGATTTATTTTTCTGATTCCTTATCCATTTATAAACTCATTACTAGTTACTAGTCTCTCTAACTATTCATACGTGAATTTTAAGCTATGTTTCTTATTTACGATCAACATCCATATTATACTTATTAAGTTCCCATATCTCTAATCATCAAAATAAATTCCATTACGCTTCTGCTGCACTATTCTGTTATCTTATTACTTACCTACTTACTTTTTGCTATTCTAGATTAGTTACTTATATTTCTTTTATTTCTTTGACATATCATCAAATCGAATTATAAAATAATCTTTCTATTAAACATCCAGCAAATTAACATTAACCATATGATCACACGCTAGTATCTTACAAACTGCTCCTTCTATGTAAACATATAATACACACAGGCATCAATCATAATCACATAAATATAATCATGCTATCATACTCCAATGTCAACTACATGCATCTCGTACAATAACCATAAAGTATGATTTATATGCATAACCTATAAGCTGCAATGAACTTTAATTATGCCATACTTTAGAAAATACTTTTTGAAAATATTTTCTGAAAAAAACTGCTTTCTCAAAACTCTTTTATGAAAATCTGAAATTCTCTCAATAAAATCTCTTTTTCTGAAAACATGCTTAAAATCTCTGGTTTCTGTTAACTATTTCTAAAACCTGTTTTCTGAAAACTGATTACTGAAATTTAACTTTTGAAAATTACCTACTGAAGATCTGAAAACTCTATAATGAAAATCTGAAAACTGTGTACTGAAAGTCTGAAATCTGAAAACTGCTCTACGTCCAGGACCATAACTCAACTGGACGTCTCTCTATACCCAGGACCATAACTCAACTGGGCATCTCTGAAAATCAGGATTTCGGGACCCTATAGCCCCTAGTCCTGCTCGAGGATCTGAGAGCGTCCCCTCAGTCCTCCACATGTGCACATGTGTCTATATCCGTCAATTCCAAATTATCCGTCAATTCCGAACTATATCTCAAGTACATACTGGGGTGAGGCTTTACCTCATGCCCCGAAAATATAAAACCATAATCTGTATCTCAAAATTGTAAAAATATTTTCTGAAATACGATTCTTTCAAAGCATTTGAAATTTTTCTTTAAAACTCTTTCAATTTTCAAAATCATTCTTAACTTCTAAAAATTATGTCATATAAATATGCATATGCCTTCCTAATGATGTCACAATCCATAATTATGCTTTATTATATGTTTATCTCAAAATATCATTTATACTCATGCATGCGCCAATGCATTCCTACCAATCAATGATATATGTATTTTGCTCCTTATATACTTTCTTTAAACATGCTCGAGTTAACACTACTATAACTCATATCTAAGAACGTTAATCTCTAACTTCAAGTTTATGCTTATTCTCTTAGCTATTGTACTGTTATGCCCATCGGCACTTTCATTCAATTCCGATTTTTCTAATTCTATACCAACTTATACTTTATACGTTTTCATCTTCAAAGCTTGGTTTACTAACATGAATGATTATTTCAGCAGCTTATACAGCAATCTAACAAGTAGTCTATATTCATACATACGCAGTCAACCAACATAAAAAAATTGCATGACTTTACCTACATATTCAATTTATTCATTCATATGCAGGGAGTTAGGGACATCAGCACTTTCGTCAAGTCTTTCATGGTAACAAAATCAAAAACAGCTCATAAATAGTAAATAATTCAAGGACAACACATTACAAGTGAGAAAGAAATATAAATTACTTAAGCACTCAACTTTTCCCATTTGACAATAGACAATAGTAATTTAAAGGAAGATTTAGAACGTTTCAAGTCACTCTAGTCCACCAATTTCAGTCTATCATTCACCAATCACCAATAGCAACATTGCTTCTAACTTAACCCATTTAACCCTACCAGTAACCAACCCATCGTCATTGGAAATTAACTTACATCCACTGATTCTTTATAGCAACCACAGTCACACTTCTAACTCTTTCCAAAATGCCCCTACCACAAAGTTCTATTTGCCGATGTTTATGGCAATATCAATTTTAATACTACTAGGTGTAAATAATTTCCAATAGATGGATTAGTAGAATTTACAGTTTTCAGCATTATATGAAGTATGAAATATAATAGAATCCAAATTTATATACCAAATTAACTGAGTGTCTTTAACTTGTCAAACTAAACTATTACTGTAAACACTAATACCACCAGAATTTAATAACAGATATAACAGTAATTAACAAAGTAAATGAAGCTAAAACAGAAAGTAGGTAAATTTGCAACCTTGTCCAGCGTACCCAAAAGCTTAAATCACTTTCTAACCCTTACTAACTTGCTGCCCAATTTCAAAATTTATTCTAGAACCCATATAACGAATTCAATCAAATTGAAGGAAATAAAAGACATAGTATACTTACCATTTTCCCTAATTGCAAAATCCCCTTTCTTCTCTTTAACAGCCACGACAAAAGCAAGAAACAAATTTGATTTTGGGCTTGAATTTTCGAATCACCCTTATTCTTCTTCTTCATGGTTCTCTCTCTATCTCTCAGTTTCCCACTCTCTCTCGGCCTCTGATATATTTTTTTTTCATTTCTCCCTTTCTCTCTATCTTTCGGTCTATTATTCTCTCTCTTTCTCTCGACTTTCTTCATTTCTCTCCATCTCCCATCTCTCTTTTTCTCTTTCTTTTTGTTGTTGTACCGCCTGTGTGTGTGTGTAAAGTGTGTGTATTTAATATATAATGCACATCTGGATGCATATATACCACATGTATGTTAAAAAAAACGTGTATTAAATAAGTGTGTTTAAAATGTGAGTGTGTTACACGTATATGAATGTACGAAATATCTAAACCCATTTATTCTAGTTGGTAATTTACAATCTAACCCTTCAAGTTAAATTATTATTATCTTACAATCAGTCTCTTGAAAAAGTCCATATTTTACAATAAATAATGGACCTCACGTTTGGATACGGACTCACGCTCGGAAAATAAAATTCACGCAACTCGCTATAATAACCCGGGATGTTACATTCCACGACAGGGACCTATTTGAAATTTTACGGGGATCTGAACGTAATTTCAGAAATTTTAATATAAATAGCCCATTGTTTCCTCTAATTGCAGAATAGGCAAAAGCTTCCCATCCTCTCCACCCAACCCCCTCCCAGCGTTTTGGATGAGGCTTGCGCCGGTGGGCCATCCGGCCACCGCCGGCCGACGTATCGGCACAGAAAGAACCGTCGGCCCACCCCCAACCTCCAGCTCCCGGTGGCCGGTGGCCGGCCAAGGGACGTCAGAATTTGGCAAAACAATGTGAAAAACACGCGCACATGGGTTTGTCGATCCCGGCTCATCGCTTCATTTCACGACCCGAGCCACCCGTCAAATCAAAGCTCTCGAAGAGTACTACAAGTTGGCATTGACAGATTTTCCATTTTGTGCATTGTTGCATGCGAAACGAGGGAAGAAGATTTTATGAACAGTAATCCATCGGTGAAAACAGTAGCTCCGATCGGAATTCCTTGATTCCAGCGCATTCTTGGAATCGTTTGGAGTCTGTATAGCCATTGAAATCTCGGGAAGACCTCCCGGTAAAAATCCGTAAAATTCAAGTTTATAGTTACATGATTGGATGTATCCAGTAGCTTCATAACATATAGTATTAGCATAATTAAATTGTTTGAGTATTAATATATTTGATACATGTATTTGGTAGAATCCGAGTGAAAACGAAATGAGTTTGATTGATCCGATAGAATATGCAAGTTTTCGGTAAAAAAGGGTTTTTGTGTAGAATGATGTGTTTTCATTTTAACGATAGTTATGAGTTATTTATGATATTACGAACGTGTTTGGATAATTCGGGTAGGTTCGGGACCATTCCGTAGCATTTGTGGAAAATTTTTCGGAAGATTTTCCAAAAATGCGTAAACCGAGAATTTAAGTTAACTGACCATTTGTGTTAGTTTATAATGATGTTTTAAGATAATAGAAACTGGAAACATTGAAATCGGACTTGATTCGATTGTCCCGGATAGATCCGGAACTTTGTTAAAACTAAGTCGGGAATTTCATAAGTTGCGATTTTAACGATGTTTCGCATTTGTTTTGGCAGACTTGATTAGGACCTGGAGTGCTCATGAAGCCAGGTAAGTAACCCATGCGATGAGAACTTGAATTGGTGAATTCGTGTTTTAATTTATATATAAAGAATATTGACATGTTAGGATAAAAAAAAAAAAAAAAAAAAAAAAAAAGATAATTATGAGGTGGCTTTTGGTACGAAGCACGAGATTAAGTATGGTTAAGATAATCAACCACCACAAGTATGGATTTTTGTAATGTTATGATATGAAGTGAAATGATTAATGACATTTATGCCTATTGATGTATAAAAGAGTATGAACATGTAATGGTAAGTATGTGTATATGTAAATGAACAAGTATATGTATAAGCATTGGTACACGTATTTGAATATGCATGAGATGATAAGTATGATTTGAGTGTATAAGATCGATAAAGAGAACAATTTATGATTTTTGAATTTGTTTTAGCACGTGAAGATGTGCGTATTGGAGTAAGTTTGTTATTGACTAGAGCATATGATATAGTTATATAGAGGTTTGGTTGGTATAAGCTAAACCTTTCTTGAGTAATAGAAGTATATGATTGATAGAATATGTGTATTAAATGAAATGTATATTTGGTAAGACATTGTATCAATGTCTTCAGAGAAGAATTATAAAATGTATTATATTTGATTGATAAGTAAAAGATACGAGGACTGTCAAAGGCTATGGTACTTGAATTCGAAGTAATGTGTATATTCGTATGCTTGATGTATGTAAAGTAGTGTTTGCTAAGTATGTGCGTGTGTATGAAAAATCGTAGGATAGTTTGTTCATGTGTGTTGTTTGAGTTATGTGTTCTTTGATGTGTTAACTGTTGTGAATGTTTCATTGTCTGTTACACGATGCTTTTATGTATGTTTGAGTGTGTAGGTATGTATGATATAACCCATGAGAAGTATGGATCGTGTGTATTTTTGAGGAATGAATGAATGACCGGAAAGATTGTGCGAGTATAAGATGTTATGAAATATGTTTGATAAGTTCGTTATCGTATGTGCGTATATTGTGAAAGAGACTAAAATTTTTGTAAGATTGAGTTACTAGGCATGTATCTAAGTAAAAAATTTGAAAATTGGATTTGAATGAATGAAAGAGAAATGAGCTATGATTTCTGAACTGATACGTGTGAATGCGATAAGTCACGAATGTTAAACTATCATAAGATTATCGAAATAAAGAAAGTTCATTTGACTTACTGATTTGATGATATTTTAAAGAGGTTTAATCGTGATAAAGTATAAACGTGTAACTTCATGATTCATACAATTAGAACGGATTTGATGTTAATTAAGTAAGGTACTCTGTGATATTTGAAGTTTTACTTTATATGTTTTGGGATGTTGCATATATATATATATATATATATATATAAAGTATAGCGTGGAAAATTTATGACTTTGAACTTGCATTGATGTAATAGTTCATATATATTTAGATAGTGAATGTTATAACATGTTTGACTTATATGTTTTGGTTGTGCATGGTCACTTACTGAGTTTTAAAACTCACACCAAACCAGTTTGCTAGTTTTGCAGGTTAGCTTCTAGACGGGTCAACCAATTCTGTTTTGGAAGTCATGCTTGAGACGCGGATCACCCAAGCAGCAGTTAGACCCGGCCGGCAGTTCGGTTCCGGTTCGGAACAAAACTGAACCGAACCGAACCGGTCGGTTTCTGGTTCCACAAGTGTGGAACCATAACCGAACCGGTTAATTCCAATTCGGTTCCGGTTCCACACATTAGTGGAACCGGAACCTTGAACAGAACCGAAACTGACCGGTTCGGTTCCGAACTTTTTTTTTTAATTTCGAAAATAAATTAAAATAAATGAGATTAATTTTATAAATAAATAAAATTATTACATTGAAGAGCTTGAGCTTAAATTTTTAAAAATTAAAGTTGCATACGTATCCTCCAGGGGTGAGAGGAATTAAATCTCACGTAGTTCCATTACATTTTAAGACATTTCCCCTTTGTAAATTTACAATTTTTCAATTATCAATCATTATCAGTTGATCCTCAGCTCCGGTTCCGCTTGCACTTGTTGTGTAGATGCATTATCGAACAAATTCTTCTCTATTTTTTACATTATCGAGCAAATTCTTCTCTATTTTTTGCATTAGAATATTTAAATAAATCAACAGCACTCGTACTTCTATTAGATGATGCGTACCTGGCCATTTGAGTTTGCGTCATATAAATTCCAAGTTCAACCGGATGATGTCTTTCCCGGTGCTTGATCATATTGCCTTATCCACCATAAAATATGTAGGTAACCCCACAATAGTTGCAAATTGCTCGTTGTGTATTATCTTCTAGGAGTTCCAAATGAAAATGAATTTTGAAAACATCTGAGGAATGAACCTTAACTTCTCTTCTCCGTGATTGTGCACCGACACTAGGGCCGCTCTCTTGGGTTGGAATATTTGACATTATGTTCTCAGATGAGCTTGCCATTTTTCGTTTGAGAAATCAGGAAGAAAAATAAGAAAATTGACTAATTGTGAATGATAATAACTAATTGAATTGAGATTGAGAATAAGAGAATTGTATGAATTGAGATTGAGAATAAGATAATTGTAGGAAATGAGAGAGTTGAGAATTTGGTGTGTTGAAATAATGAAAAATGAATCCTATTTATAGAGTTTTAGAATTTTTTTTTATACAAAAAATGCCCCTAAATATAACCGTTTTATTACCGTTATTAAGGATATATTAGTAATTTATAATTTTTTTTAACATAACGAGTTTTTTTTTAATATTGAGGGCAGAGAGCCTTTGGTTCCCTGCCCTCCCCCAACGGCTACTAGCCATTGGGGTTTAAGGTTCCTGTTGGAACCCTACGGTTCCACCGGTTCGGATTGGGGTCGAACCCCAACCGAACCGGTCGGCCACGGTTTCGGTTCTGGAACCGGTTGAAATTCCAATCGGTTCGGTTCCGATTCCAAACCGGAACCGTGGCCGGGTCTAGCAGCAGTCACCCTTGCAAGTGTCTTGAGAGAAGTTATAGAAGTTTAAAAAAAATATTTAGGATATTTTGGTTATTGTTTTATTTTGTCTTGCTGAGCACGCTGTTTGTATATAATATATCAGTAAATGTTTTGATGGTTTATGATGTGGTGGGAACAGAGCCCTTGAGTGTTGATATATGGTGTTGGCGGAGCCCTTAAGATATGATTTTGATGAGATTTATTGGACCTGAGGTCTTTTTATTTGTTTGATGTATTCTTAGTTTCCTTTTGATGCTGGACTGTGATCCAGGTTGTCCAGTTTTTAGGATACATCATGTTGAATTTTCGGTAAATTCAGAGCCTTATGGAGATGGGTCAATCTTGTCTCCTGTCGGTAGCATCCTGCCTCTGGCGGGGTGTTACACTTATATATAATATTTTCTTATCTTTTAAATCATATAATCCCACACTCATATTCCAAATGGAGACACGACTAATCTGTATCACAAACTCTAATAATGTCATAATTTGATTAAGTAAAAGAGAGAATATAATCAATTTGATCCCATCGAAAGTCATCAAAAACCTTATCATTTACAAACTTAACTTTGTTTTGATCTTCCTCACTGTAAAAAGATCATGCTTGACTAATCACCATTGACTGGAGTCCATGCTTAAAATGCTTAAATCTCTTAAGCATCAAAATCACCGATGCAAATCTTGTTTCTGTAACTGAAAGTAATTTCAAAGGAACAAATCTATTGAAAATTATGAATTTCATATAACGGTTCATAATGAAATTCTTGATTTGCATGGCATCTCCATGAATGTTAGTGATCCAACTTTATTCTTCATAGGTGTCCCAATTTCTTTCGATATTATTTGCTGCACAAATATTTTTCAATGCAAGATTGAGAGTATGAACAACACAAAGGTGTCTAATATATGTGTGGAAACAATCCTTTAATAATTTCTCTTGCACCTAAAAAATTTCTAGCATTATAAGTGATCACTTGGACAACATTATCATTTCCAACTTCATTTATAAGTTCTTTCATCAATTCAACAATGAAATACTTGTCCTTTACATTATCCGAGTAATCAACAGCCTTAAGAAATATTATACCACTATCACTAATAACAATAAAATTAATCAGTCGCCTCCTTTGTGAATCCCTCCATGCATCACTTACGATGCTTACATATTTTCCCCTCCAACTGAATTTAATTGGTTCTATCAATCTCTCCACATTTTATTTCTCTTGTGTAAGCAAAGTACTTCTTAAAGCATTATAACTTGGAGATACATAACCTGATATCATATGATTGACGACAAATTTGAATGAACTATCCAAGCAATTTTTGATAAAAATAATCAATTGAGTTGAAAAATGAGCACCTTAATTAACATCTATAGAAAATACACAATAGAAAGAATTAAATACCAAAGAAAACACACTTGTAGTTTAATTAACCAAGAATACTCATACAACCAGCCAATGTTACACTCTCATCTTTTTCACTATTATTACAATTATTTTTATTATTAGTGATTCTATGATTTCATTAATGCTTCAATCTCATCAAAATAGCAAGGCACTAAAGGTTTCAACACTGACCAGCACAACATTGACCTTATACGACACCCGTTTTGTGTCTAGGGACAATACACACACATATTACATTTTATTTTATTTCTATTCAATTAATATTCTTATTTTACAAAATTTGGTGCATAAAAAATTTGTGGCTCTAGTATTAAAATTAGTGCGACTTAAATGTAGCAACTTTTAATATTAGGCCTAAGCATCTAAATTGGGAGAGTTTCGTATATTTTAGATGAAAGTGATTGATTCATCTCCACTAATTTCTTACCATATGTAAATGAATGTTATTATTACCATCAAATAAAAAAATACATGACAAACAAAGAATAAAAACAGAGCTCTGGGACTCTCTACAGTTTAATTTTGGGTTATTTACGTTTTACTATTAAAGTTATGATCAAATAATAATTGGGTACTATAAATATTAACATATTACATTTTACTACTAAATTTATAAAAATTTAACATTTTATTACTTTTCCATCCAAACCGTTAGTTGACCGTCAATTGACCTTAAAAAGACTGTTTTATCCTCCAAATAAAATAAAAGTGAAAATTATAATTATACTCTTTAAAAAACATATCTAAATCTTATATATAACAATAAAAGAAATACAATCAACAATCACATTTATAAAAATACTTCAATCTCTAAATTATCCATATAACCCAATAAAATAAAGAATTTAATTTACCAAATAATTTAATAATTAAAATTCTCATAATAATCAGAATACTTTAAAGTATAACAATAAAGAGATATATTCAAGAATCATTATTTCCAATATTCAGCCATACGATTACCACCGTTGATTAGAATATTTATAATTTATAATAATGTGTGTGTTAAGACTCTTTTATCCTTAGGATGTCAATATGATGTCATGGTCAACTAACGGTCAACTAACGGTTTGGATGGAAAAATAGTAAAATGTTAAATTTTTATAAGTTTAGTTGTAAAATGTAATATGTTGATATTCATAGTACCCAATTGTTATTTGATCATAACTTTAGTAGTGAAATGGAAATAACCCTTTAATTTTGAATTTATGCATTAAGAGTTCAATTTTAACAGCGTTTTGGATAAAAGAGAATGAACCGCATGTAGCATTTATTATTCACTGGTTGATTCTCTGCAGGATTTACATATCATTAATGCGAATTGATAAAATGATTTAAATTATTTGAGACTGTAACTGTCATGCTAATTAATTAACAATAAACGCCTTATAATATTAATAAAATAATATGAGACTCTAAAAATATAAATACCTCTCAATTCCCTTCATCAAAAGAGAATCAAATAGTTAATTAACATAAATAAGTTAATATGTAACTGTCTAAACACCTTCTAGTTGCATAAATAGTTCAATTTTAATATAATCAAACCGCATGTAGTTATTTTTTTACCATTAATGCCAATTGATAAGAGAGATTAAATTATTTGATTAAATTCACCTTAACTGCCCTACCAATTAATTAATTAACAATAAACGCCTTCATAAAATTAATAACTCCATAAAACTAACTATAAATACATATCAATTGCCTTCATCAAAACCGCAACCAACCATTCCTGCAATTCCAAAAAGAAAAACACAGCTAGTTTAATTCATTTCTTCTAGTTTAATTTAGATGGCAAAAGTATCACCAAATGCAGCTCCTTCAATGATGCTAATTGCTGTTTGCATGGCAATGCTGATCCAAACAGGAATGGGACAACAACTGATACCATTCCCAAATATCCAGGTTGTTACCCCCCATACCAGATCTCATCAAGTGTTGGTCTTCAGTAACAACAATACCCACTTGCCTCAATGAGATTTACACTTCATTTTTGGGTGGCCAAATCGACAAACTTGGTCCTGCTTGTTGCACTGCCATCAATCAAATCAGCGACAGTTGTTGGCCTAAGATGTTTCCATTAAGCCCCTTTTTCCCACCAATGCTCAAGAATTTTGTGCTTTGCCTTCATCTCTTGCAATTGAAGCAAGCAAGATCAGTCTGCCAAAGCCAAACGTTACTGAAATTACAGAATGCTGGTTAACTATTACAAACACTGAAGGGTGTGCTCTAGAGATTTATAAATCACTCACCACTGGAAACCTAGTTTTGGCCCTCCTTGCTGAAGGCTGTTACTGAAATTAACGATAAGTGCTGGCCTAAAATGTTCCCATTCAATCCCTTTTTCTCTCCATTGTTGAAGAACACTTGTGCTAAGATCATTGGGGCACCATCACCTAGGGCAGTTGGAACAAGCGACAGTTTCATGGCTTGATTTAATATTATTTTTTTATCTCTAGTTTCTGATTTTTTATAGGAACATAATGGGCTGCACCTAGGTAGGATCTTTGAAGACTAATCCTGCGTGTTAGCGAATTTTTTGTCTTTCATTTTTCTTAATTAGCTTAAGAATATGACTCTTATACAATAAAAGTCATGATGAGAAATTGTTGCTCCAGATTCGATTTAATTCTGACTTTTATTTCTTTATAATTTATCCATGTTCATTTGACGAGTAAAATGAAAGGAAAAGGAAATGTAAGAGAGTTATTTTTAAGATTTCGATGTTCTAGCAAAGAAAATGAAAAGGAAATTAAAAAAAAAAAGAACGAAAAGAAGAGAAGAAAACACACCTTTTTATTAGTATTTAGTAGTGACTCATACAAAGCAAAACACGAACACTAGGTTGCACGGAAACGGAAAAAGGGAAACGCGACACGACACGACACGACATGAAACGGAAAAACGAAACGTCTTTTTCTAAAATGTTATGACACGAAATATTGGGGAAACGTTAAATAAAAATAATAATTATATATATTAATAATGTATAGCAATTTAAAATTTAGAATAAAAATATATATGTGAACATGAGAACAACTAAAAAATTAATCAAAATGATAGAAAAATTATTGTTTGAACTTAAATAATGTAATTATTTAACATATGATTGTAAGAATCCCTGATCCGGGAAGGTTACCGGGAAGTAACAGATTCCACTGTCACCTAAGCCATTATCCGATAAAAAAAAAACTCACTTATATCCTGACAAGTGACAACCAATCATCACATTAGTATGCACAAACACAATTCATGGAAACGACATAATGCACGAACCACATGAAACACATACATAATTTAGTTAATTTTTTTATAGATCCATCAACGGTAATGCAACTATCATACACCAAAAAGACAAAAAAAAATACATTTTATTTGAATGTAGGCCTGAAATGGCGGACCAACACAACTAGTGACTGCAATGCTATTCTTGTCTCTGGTCCATGTCTCCAAAAGATAATTGTGGCTCACCAGCTGAAAGATCCTGCAAAATTGGGAAATGGGGGGTGAGTACTGAACTTAGTGAGTGGAGTTACAAAATAAGAAGAAAATAATATTAATTCTGTGTCAAATCAAGGATATAAAAAACTACTTTATGGAACTCATATAAACATAAACTAGGTTCTTTCTAAATCTATGTGGAAATCATTAAGAAAATCGAAAATCTCAAATAACTGAAGAACTATAGAAAAAAATAACGTATGGGGGCGTTACGTATCACCGTCCCCCATACGCCTAAACTAGTGTCTTGGAGCATTACATATTGCTGTCCCCAAGCCACTGAACTAGAGTCAGAAGTGCTAATAAATTCCATCATCTCGGCCCTGAAACTAGGATCTATGTGTGATATTGCGTGACATCTGTCAAATAAAAAATATTAAAATAATAAATGCTTTTGCTTTTGAAAGTTTTATAAGAGAGAGACAGGAGACGCGTGATAGAAGTGGAGCAAACGAAAAAAAATTTCTCTCTCCTATAATTTCTTTTTATCTCTCCTTCCTTTTTCTCCCACTTTCTCTCACTCACTGCCAAATTTTGAAACTGCCGCCGCCGTTTCACCGTCGACCCTCTGCCACCACGCGCCAGTCCGCCAAAAAGCTATCGCTGTCAGATTTCCAGATTCGCCGAGATTGACGCCATCGGACGCCAAACGTGCCTCCACGCTCCGTCTGAAGGGAGTGACTCGTCGTCGTCGTTTCTACATTTTCCGGCCATCTCCGGCGAGTGAACGCTTTTCAGGCTGAGATCTTTCCAACGCCAGTGGTCACTTCCTGATCCGACATCGTTTGGGTTGTTTTCTATATTGCAATTACCGGTAATTTGGGATTATACTGGAAGTTGAGATCCGACCATTGGATCGGCGATCCGAACGTATCAGATTGTTGCTCTCGATTATACGAGCATTTTGGTATATATATCCACTGTTGAAAGTATTGTCTTTGTGGGGCCCGCTTGCCTTGTTAAGCGTTTCAGCTAGTTCCGGAGTCGTTCGTCGCTGTTTTTCTACTCAACATAGTTGGTTGGATATATCGAGTGGATTTTTGTTATTGAATTTGTAATTTGAGCGTCCGATTGAGATTCTTAGCGAGAATTTAGGCATATTCGAGACTTTTTCATGGATAGAGGTAAGTACACTCCGTGGTGATTCTCTTAACATAATTGTTTGATGATTGATGGTTGTTGTGAGAGTCGGTATATATAAATATATTGGTATAATTATATATATATTTTGTTATATATATTACATATTGTGAGATATTATATTGAGATATTAAAAGCATGATAAATATGAAAAATCATGACTATTGAGATGAGATTGATGGATTGGAAAGCGAGATGTGATTATATTGGATGATGTGTGTTGTTGTGTTATGCAGCCGGGTTTTGTATAATAGTGGTCAGATTCGAGATGAGATGTGATGATGCATCAAATGGTATGAGATGATGGAAAACATTGGGAGTTGTGATGATGTACTCTCCCATGGGTTTTTGATTTGGGGGTATACGGGGACTCCCCCATTGCTTTTAACTCACTCACACATATTTTGTGAGCTGATATGGTTGGAAACCTTGGGAGTTGTGATGAGGTACTCTCCCATTGGTTCAATCCTCTCTTATACTAGACCCGGATTAGCAAACCATGTTTGATGGATGTTTGTATTGTTGGGGGATGATTGTATGAGATGATATTATAATATATGCTATTTTCATATATTATATTATATATATATATATATATATATATATATTTACTATATATAAACCCTATTTTGTTGGTGAGGTCATGTTGAGAGAATGAGTGCTTACTTGCTGAGCTTTCTAAGCTCACTCCCCTCTTCCCTAACATTTCAGGTAGTCCGTTTGCACAGTAGTAGCAGTACCAGATTTGGATCCACGTGTCATGACTCCCTCCCTAGAGAGCGGCCCAACCCTAGAAAGAGGTTCGTAGACTTCTTTAGCTCAAGCATTCTATATGCCAAATCAACCGATTTAAACACACAAATAATACATCACAAATTACAACCACCATAAAGTATACACAACTTTTATGGTTTACAACACAAGACTTAAAAAAATACAAATGACGACTCGAATGTCTGGACCAACCCGAAAATACAACTGTGGCACATGGATCCAAATCTGGTACTGCTCCTGCTATTCTTGCGAACTACCTGAAATGTTTGGGGGAAGAAGGGAGTGAGCTTAAAAAGCTCAGCAAGTAAGCACTCATTCTCTCAACATGACCTCACCAACAAAAAGGGTTATATATATATATGTAAATATATATATATATAATATAATATATGAAAATAGCATATATTATAATATCTTCTCATACAATCATCCCACAAACAATACAAACATCCATCAAACATGGTTGCTAATCCGGGTTAGTATAACAGATGATTGAAACCAATGGGAGAGTACCTCATCACAACTCCCTAGGTTTCCAACCATATCAGCTCACAAAATATGTGTGAGTGAGTTAAAACCAATGGGGGAGTCCCCGTATACCCCCAAATCAAAAACCAATGGGAGAGTACCTCATACAAAACTCCCAAGGTTTCCATCATCTCATACCATTTGATGTACCTCATCCATCTCATCTCAAATCCGACCACTATTATAAAAACCGGTGGGCATAACATAACACACACATCATCTAATACAATCATATTCACATCCAATCCATCAATCTCATCTCAAATCATGATTCATATTTATCATGCTTTTAATATCTATATAATATCTCACAATGTAAATATATATAACAAAATATATATAATTATACCAATATATTTATATATATTATATACCGACTCTCACAACAACCATCAATCATCAAACAATTATTGTTAAGAGAATCACCACAGGGTGTATTTACCTCTATCCACGCAAAAGTCTCGAATATGCCTAAATTTCGCTAAGAATCTCAATCGGACGCTCAAATTGCAAAGTCGATAACAAAAAAATCCACTCGATATATCCAACCAACTATGTTGAGTAGAAAAAACAGCGATGTCGGATCAGGAAGTGGTCGCTTGCGTTGGAAAGATCTCGGCCTGAAAAATACTCACTCACCGGAGGTGGCCGTCAAAAGTGACCGGAGGCGGCCGAAAATTGCAGAAGAAACTGCGGCGAGTCGCTTCCTTCAAGCGGTGCGTGGAGGCGCGTCCGGCGGCCGATGGTCTCGATTTGGAGGCTCTGGAAAGCTGACGGTGGCAGCTATACGGTGGTCTGGCCGTGGTGGCAGAAGGTCGATGGTGAAGCGGGCGGTGGCGGTTCAAAGTTTGGCGAGTGAGGGAGAAAAAGAAATTAGAGGAGAGGGAAAGATTGAATTTTTTTTTGCTCAACTGCTCTCACGCGTATTCATGTCTCTCTCTCTTATAAACTTTCAAAAGCAAAAGCTTTAAATTTAAATATTTTTTTTGCCAGGGTAACATGCAATATCACAATCTACCCACCTAACAAAAATTTCGTCCCCGAAATTTCTCAATCCTCAAATAAATATGGATATTTCTCCTTCATATATTTTTCAAATTCCCAAGTTGCCTTTTGAATATGATGATTAGTCAACAAGACCTTTACAAGGGGAATCTGTCTGGATCTCAACCCCTGAACTTTCCGTTCTACAATCTTCACAGGCTTTTCTTCATAAGTCATATTCTTACTCAACTCGACCGGTTGGTTCTCTAGGATGTGAGTAGGATCTGGTACATACTTTTTCAGCATTGACACATGAAATACATTGTGAATCCTTTCTACTCCGGTGGTAAGGCCAGACGATAA
>SKCR01007110.1:0-24710 GCA_019454045.1 Zanthoxylum bungeanum
CAAAGAGTTTCGACACGAAGTAAACAGACAGATCGGCTAAAGTATTAAACCATCACGGTTAGACCATGATGGAAATACTTAAGCTATAAGTTTCTAAATTACTTGAAAGAGTATAGTATTTTTTCACAGTGGACTCCTCCCGGAACACCTCAATTGAGCGGTGTGTCCAAGCGGAGAAACCAAATTTTGTTGGACATGATAAGGTTAATCATGAGTCGCCCTGAGCTACTATTTTACTTCTAGGGATATGCATTAAACAGTGCAAAACTTATTTTGAATAAGGTTCCATAAAATCTGTTTGACAGACTTCAAATTAGATATGAACATGAAAGAAACTGGGTTTTCTCATTCCTGGAGATTTGGGAATGCTAGGCATATGTTTGGATGATACCAAACTAAAACCCAAATCAGATAAATGCCTAATTTGTAATTGGTTATCCTAGGGTAACCAAAGTATAATACTTATACAACTCACAAGAGAATAATTTAATTATTTCTCGCCATGCGGTTTTCCTAAGAGGAATACCTATATGCGGTGGTAAGTGGGAGGAAAGTAAAACTCGATGAAAATCGAAGTAATACTATTCAAGGCACCGATTCCTTAATGGAACACAAACAGTTTATCAAGGATGAAACTGTACCACAATCTTCAAATACATAAGAACCGCGTAAGTCGGAGAGAGTCAGAAAACAACCTTGGAGGTATGGGTTTCTGATCTCACCTCGTAAAGATGTTAATCTTATTAGGAAGACAAACCGACTTCGTATGAGGTAGTTATACAAGGTATCGACTCCCTATTATGGCAAAGTGCCATAATGTCCGAAATGGATTCCATGTATACCAACTAAGTTTGGACAATCGTTGATGGAAACATACATGGATGGAAACATACCAACGTACTAAGCTAGGCTTGTAGCGAAAAGGTATCATTATCAACATTGTGTCGATTACGACGAAACCTTTTACTCGTTGCCATGGTTAAATCCATTTGGATAATGCTTGCTGATGCTGCATGTTTCATTTATGAAATATGGCAGCTGAACGTCAAAAACGCTTTCCTTAAACGGAAACCTTTTGGAGGATGTTTATAACATTCTGACGGTTTTGTCGTACCAAAACGAGCAAACAAGATTTGCAAGTTAATTCGATCCATTTATGGATTGTAGCAAGCATTGCGTTCTTGGAACTATCGTTTTGATGTAATCATAATGGTATATGATTTAATTCAAAACGAAAATTATTCTTGTATATATAAGGAGGTTAGTGGGAGTGCACTGACAATGTCTGTCCTATAAAATGATGATATATCATTTCTTGGAAATGATATTCCCATAAAATAATCGGTGAAAGCTTGGCTTTCATGAAAATTCTCCGTAGAATACTTGGGAGAGACAACCTTTATTCTAGGAATAAGGATCTACTGGGATAGATCTAAAAGTTGCTGGCACTCTCCGAGAACTCGTACATTAAAATATATCTACGCGACCTGGTGTCTCATATGCTTTGATCATATGGAGTCACAATAAGGCCAATCCAAGTGATAGTCACTGGATTGATGTTAAGAACATCCTTAAGTATCTTAGATGAACTAAGGATGCTTTCTTAAGTTATGGAGAATGAGAACTTGAAGTGATAGGGTTCACTGCTGCAAGTTTCCTAACCGATAAAAATGACTATAAGTCGTAATAAAAGGTACTATATAATTTGAATAACGGAACAGTGAGCTGGAAATCTTCAAAGCAAGACACTGTTACCGGATAAACAACAAAAGCAGAATATTACTACAACTGAGGCAGCAATAGAAGGACTTTGGATCTTTATAATCCTAATTGGATTAGGAGTAGTTCTGTTAGCAGCTGAGCTAGGCTACAACACATGCAAAAGAATTAATGGTTTCATCAACGATCCAAGTATATACTTCAACTATTCATCTGATTCGTTCGGATCATATATCATGGCGATGTGATGATCGAATAAATCACATCAGATGATAACTTTGCAAATCCACTAATGAAAGCATTTTTCTCAGCAGAAGTTTGAGCCAACCGTACATAGTTCAAGTGTAGGACAGTTGAGTGATTGGCTATAGGCCAAGTGGGAGATTGTTGGACAATTATGACCCATAGCATCACTATTTGTATAGAACATGGTGTTGTTGTATAAATTAACTATGTGACAAAGGAAATTGCTCTTTTATCATTTGTAATTAGATTACCGGGATATATAAATGATAAAAGTACATATGATTAGTTGTGGATTGATAAGATATGAGACAGTATCAATCCATAAAGGCTTAATCATTAATGTTGGGTTTCAATCAAGTCCCAAGGATCATTTATAAAGCATAAAACTCGTGAATACAACAAGGAGAATGGCAGAATCATACTCACATCGATTGGATTGGATGCAACGAAGAAAACTTCAAGCTCTCCTCCTCTGTCAAGCTATCGGTATTCCTCACTGGTATGGCTTCAAGATTTCGGTCATGATGGATATATGGACTCCATCTCCATCTTCAAGCTCCAAGCTTCAACAATGGATTCCAAGCTCACGAAATCACTACCCTATCACCTTGGTATGTCCCCTAGAGTGTGCTAGCACTTTTATCTTGCAACAAGATCACTCTTTTGCCTCTCTATTACTCACTGTTTTGTGAAACCAGTGAAGAGAAAAGGAAGAGTAGTGAGCGAGAGAGAGAAGAAAGAAAATGGTGAAGAGAGAGTTATTTTGGCTCCCCCAAAAACCGTATATACCATGTGAGAGGGAAAATGAAAAGTGTAAAAAATTTATTAATTTCCAAAATCAATTAATATTTACCACTTTTTCAATTTTCAAATGTCAAGCATTAATTGCCTTGTCATCATCTCACATCAATCAATCAAATGTCACATCACTCAAAGTGACATGTGATTTGACGCTTGATGTGACTAGCGATTTGACGCTTGATTTGATTTGCGTGCCGCACTCGAATTTGAAATACGAATGCGCTCGCAAACAATCCCGGGCTCGGGTTCGCTAATTCCAAATTAACGAATTTTCCGTTGCGACGTAATTAAATGATTATGCCTAGTGATACGGGACTGGACTACGATTCTCAATATACCGAGTATTGGCGTACACAGAACCTGTTAAAGCCCTGGACGACCGCAACCAAAGTATATTGATTGTCGCAAGTATTAGCGGTGCAAGTCTCAGGTTAAGACCAAATACACCTACCCTGATTTTGGACTATCATAGACACATAGTTATACTACCAATGGAATTTCGAAGGGGTCTATCCAGAGCGAAGCTGTTTCCCATAACATCGGTAAAACACAACCTCCTATTACACTTGCATGAGTATCCTATACCCAATTATCTGAGAAATATGTTGCTGTGCCCTCACAACGCGCACAAGTTTAATACTAATCTTTTACGCATTATCGATGTCCAATCTCGATAATACTCTGACTAGGGATATTTAATGTTTTATCCTTCGTGGATTGATACTGTCACATATCATTCTCAATCCAGGAACAAATCATAAGGACCTCATATCATTTATACATCTAGGTGATCTAATCACAAATGATAAGAGTGTAATCTCCTTTGTCACATAGTTAATTTGTACAACAACACCGTTATCTGTACAAATAGTGACGCTATGGGTCATAATTGTCCAACAATCTCCCACTTGGCCTATAGCCAGTCACTCGAGTGTCTAACACCCGAACTATGTACGGTTCGCTCAAATTGCTGAGAAATGCTTTCGTCAGCGGATTTTCATGATTATCATCTGATGCGATTTATTCGATCATCACATCGCCACGATGTATGATCCGAACAAATCAGATGAATATCGAAGTTTATATCTGGATCGTTGATGAGACCATTAATTCTTTAGAATGTGCTGACGCCTAGCTCAGTTGCTTAAAGAATTATATCTAATCTAATTAGATTATTATCGACCCTATAAGGCTTCTATTGCTGCCTCAGCTGCAGCAATAACCCACATTTGTTGCTTATTCGGTAACAGTATCTTGCATGGAAGATTTCCAGCTCTCTGTACCGTTATTCAAACTTTTATAGTACCGTTGTTATGACTTATAGTCGTTATCATGAAAGCCAAGCTTTCACCGATTATTTTATGGGAATATCATTTCCATGAAATGATATATCATCATTACTCAGGACATTCACTGTCAGTGCACTCCCACTAACCTCCTATATACACAAGAATTATTTTCGTTTTTGAATTAAATCATACATCATTATGATTACATCAAAACGATAATTCCAAGAACTTAATGCTTGTTTTAATCCATCTATGGATCGAATAACCTGCAAACCTAGTTTGCATGTTATGGTTCGAAAAAACCGTCAAGATGTTGTAAATATCCTCCGAAAGGTTTCCGTTGAGGAAAGCGGTTTTGGCATTCAGCTTCCACATTTCATGAATGAAACATGCAGCATTAGCAAGCATTATCCAAACGGATTTACCGTGGCAACGGGTAATGTTTCGTTGCAATCAACACAATGTTGATAACTCTACCTTTTCGCTACAAGCCTAGCTTAGTACGTTGGTATGTTGCCATCTATGTATGTCTTCCTTGAAGACTTATAAAGTACCAGTAGGCACAATGCCTTGTGGTACATCAACTAGTATCCAAACTTGTTGATCTACATGGAATCCATTTCGGACTCATGACACTTTATCATAATAGAGAGTCGATATCTTGTATCACTTCCTCATACGTAGTCAGTTGGTATACCTCAATAAGATCGACATCTTTATGAGGTGAGATCAGAAACCCATACCCCAGGTTGTTTTCTTAATCTCTCCGACTACGCGGTTCTTGTGTATTCGAAGATTAATAGTATAGTTTCATCCTTGATGAACTATTTTTGTGTTCCATTAATGAATCGGTGCCTTGAATAGTATTACTCTGATTTTCATCGAGTTTTACTATCCTCCCACTTTCCACTGCATATCGGTATTCCTCTTAGGAAAACCGCATGGTGAGCAACAATTAAATTGTTCTCTGGTGAGATGTATAAGTACAATACTTATGGTATCCCTAGGATAACCTACAATTTGGCACTTATCCAATTTGGGTTCTAGTTTGGTATCATCCAAACATATGCCTGGCATACCCAAATTTTCAGGAATGTGAAACCCGGTTTCTTTCCCGTTCATATCTAATATGAATTCTGACTAACAGATTTTTATGGAACCTTATTCTAAATAAATTCTGCACTATTAATGCTTATCCGTTGAAGGAAATGGTAGCTCAGAGCGACTCTTGATTAACCTAATCATGTCTAATAAAATCCGGTTACTTAGTTCGGTCACACTGTCACAAAGACATGTTCCGGGAGGAGTCCTCGTTGAAAGAATACTTTACTCTTTCAAGTATGTAAGAAACTTATTGCATAAGTATTTTCCATTACGGTCTTACCGTGACGGTATAACACTTCAGCTGATCTGTTTGTCTATTTCGTGTCGAAACTTTAAAAGTTTCTGATTTCTGTTCTTCAAAAGAAACACATAACCATAACGAGATGTCACATCCGTAAATGTCACGAAATATTCATATCCACCTCTAGCCTAGCTAGACATGGGCCCACTTGCTTCACTATGAACTAGGGGTATCAGATCAGTGGCATTTACACTTTTACCAAGTAAATAGTGTTTCAGGCCCTTTGCCCAATAAACTAGATTCGTAGACTTTATTTGAATGGAATCAAATTAGTTAGAGCACCCACTCTTCAAAAGTGTGGATATACGATTCTTGTTCAATGTGTCCCAAACAACATTGCCACAATTCAAGTTTCAACCTGATCAAATCAGTTTGAGCTATTTGTTTGTCATGTTATATATTTGAGATTTATTTATATTCAAAATATAAATACTGTTAATCACATCTAATGTGTTTATCTCAATATCATCTTTATAAAATAAAACACTTTAGTTATCTAAAATATAAAGGTATATCCGCAACGGATTATACACTGATATAGAGATAATGTATCTAGTCAAACTAGTTACATTATAACATATTCCTAATTTAGGTACACACCCGAGGGTAGTTCCTAAACTTAGGTATCTACGGTTAAAATAACGATTTTCATCTCGTTTCCAATTCGCAAATCTGAATCTCAATCTGAAGTCAGTATCATGCTCATAGCAGATTCTGAACATCAATACATAATTATTTCACACTAAGTATCTAAAATCCAATTTTAATACTAGTAGTGAATATATTTATGACAATCATATTTGAAGTTAGAGCCTTGCTCGTTCTTCAATTCCTTCATGTCTGCTTTGTCCAAACGGCAGTCACGCTTCCGCGATCCCGTTTACCACAATTATGCAGACATTTTGGGATATGTCTTTTATCTTCCCAGAAGATTATAATGATTTTGCCTTTACCAGTTTCAACACTCCAGAAGCCTTTGGCCAAGCCTTGGCCTTCTAGAATATCAAAGTATAGTGCGCCATGCGCTACTTGCCTAATTGCAAACTTTGACTTTTGTCTCATTGAGAACAATCATTAATTCTCCAAGAATTATTAATTGCAATTTATAGTACTTCTAAAATCTAAAAAATAGATCTTTTGAAGATCCTTCAATTTCAGTATCATACGTTAAGAATCTAATCCTTAGTTATGATTCAGAAATTAAGGAGTCTATTGACAAGTTTAATGGATTAAGCACTTAAGTTATCATCACATGATCTTCCAAAGATTATGCTCTACTGTTTGCTTAACTCCGGGCTTAGGCTTAATACATTATTTTATCAAATAAAATAACTTATTATTTTCCAGGACCATCCTGAAACTTTATTCCCAATTTGAAAATTATAGTCGTTTCAATACATTTTCACTCAGGAATATGTTTTAAACAATAATCTTTCATTTCTCTTGATTTCTAATAGTCCAACTATTTAATCAAAGATTTGTGGTACTATGTATTATAATGATTATTATAGTCCAACTATATAATCAAATATAATTTAAATTAATTAACCTCAATTACATCGATTACTATAATCCAATTATAAAATCAACTGTAAATTGAAATTAATTAATCAAATATATTGATTACTATAATCCAATTATATAATCAACTATAATACAGTCCAACTGCTTTAATTAAAATAATAATTTAAATATTAGTCCAACTAACATTTAATTGATTTGACGAATGATATTGTTTGAGCGCGTATGGCGAGTAATTGAACGAATATTGCAAATTCAATTCTTGCCTCCCACTATTTTTCGGCGAGCCTCTAACCCTCTATCAAGTAGTCGGGAAACCGTGTTTCCTAGAGGGCTAGGATCCCGTTAAATATCACACAATCCTGACTTTGGCCAACAAATTGTATGATAATTAACTAAGTAGATCTCTAAGATCGATTGGATCCAATCCAATTCCTAGATCCGGTAGGGGGACATCCAAGTCCGAAACATATATCTTATATATGCCAATACATCCAATGTATTACCTAACCTTTTTCCTCTGAATCAACTAAGCCTTGGCTTTGGCACAACAAACTTAGTGATCTCAGTCAAGAGCGACCCATTGACCATGGAAAGCTTCGTAATCAATGTCGATGGACAAGAAGTGGTCTTGACTTTGGCCAACAAACCACAACTTGGACAAGACACCGATATGGAACAAAGCTCTCGTGATTCAAACACATCCTCGACGGACAAAGGCCTTGACTTTGGCCAACAAGCCAATGCTAGTCTCGGATCTTGAGTAAGAATCACTCAATGGAAGGAAAAACGCTTAATATTATTTTAGGGTTTTTCGCGTGCAAATTGATAACCAATTTATTATCTTTGTTAAGGTCTCATCATCATACACCCTTAAACATGCATTCTAAACACATAATAAAGCGCGTATAAATAAATAATAATGATATGCAGATGGATACTTTACACAATGATCCTAGATCAAATCTCTCTCTTTCTATCTCCAGCTAGCACAAGTATCCTTCTACCCGTTACACTACACTTCTAAAGAAATCTCATTTACATTGAGGGGAATAGGTAAGAAGAGAATACAAAGAGTATGGAGGTGATAAGGCTGGACTCGCAAGTCCAATTAATAAATCAAATTTATTACAACAATTTCTAAAATTGCCCCACCCATCTAATATCCATCTGAAATACATTATTCATGCATCACAATCATGTATTCACACAAGCATGTTATCAATCAATCTAATCCAATTAATTAATCTGATAATTAGTGATCATCCAATGTTCAAACACGATTTGATTTTGCTCGAGTCAAACTCGTTTTTGTGAATAAATACTCAAAGTACGAATTCTCGAATTAAATTAAATTACATTATTAAATCCAATTCAATTTGTATTTAATACTAATTTGTTATTTAATTCCAAATTAAATACTACACTTTATTAATGAACTTTTACGACTTAAATTCCAAAATTAATCGTTACGGGTCTCAAATCCCTATTAATATCCAATATTAATTTAATTAAAGTCCAATGGGCTTTTAATTAATTTCTTTAAGGTGTGGACTTTTGGTCAACTCGGGTCAAACCGAATAACCAAAATCCAATCCGGGAGTTACCCCATAAGCCCATAAATCAATTTAGGCCCATTAGGCCCAATTAAACTTTAAAGGTTCATTAAGTCGCATTTGGGCTTTATGGAGGCAGTTTTCGGCCCAATCTGATCCAACCAATTTTGCCCAAACCCAACTTTGTACAACAAAGCCCAATAGGCCCATTTGTTGGGGTTGGTGCTCAGAGCGCCAATTCCCGGTTGTATTTCTGTTAAATACTTCTGTAAAACATTATTATTATGAATAATATATGCAGTTTCTATAATATAATCTATCTTTCTATATGGTAAAGACGTAATGACCCAGAATGATTAGTCATGATACAGTTGCAAAAGCGTCGCAACGGACATTGAGAAGTATCATGACGTTGTCATTCTCAGACAGTTCCTGGTCAAGGTTTACACTACTTGGTTAGTATAGTAAACCCGTTGAGACCGGTACATGTCGTATACTGGAATATATGATTCCAATGGTTTCTTAATGAACCATTAGTCTTGGAGACTAGTATAGACGTGTAGGTGTTTATAGCGGATAAACACTGAACGGCTCACCGAAGATTCTTAATGGATGGTACACCAGCGTCAATAAGAATCTTCTTGGGTTGAGTAGCACTTGTGATTCTTAGACTTGAGATGCCATTGTGGGCACATGAGACATCTTCTACACTTAGACGGCAGTCACGTCACTGATCTATTTAGATCAGACCTCCGCCTGTTCGTTGGGTGTAGATAGATCCTAAGGGTGTCCTATGTGTATCAAGATAGGATCCGTCAGTTCTGTGTATCAGAGCATAGGTAGTCAATATGATTAGAAATCAGATAAAACCATGGGCCCGTGGTAAAGTTTAGAAGCTAGTTCTAAACATTCTTTTTGAGATTGCTAATAGAATAGTAGACTGGATAATCCCGATAGAGATTTGACGTTTACATCTATATCTCTGGGATTTATCCGGATACCTGTGACGGAGGAATTATACATTTTCCATGACCTCGACCTGTATGGTTCAGCGTGATTATCTGTGATCGTCATAATCTACAGGTGGATAGATTATGGACACGAAATTTGATTTCGTGACGGATATACCTGAATCTAGAGAGTCTCAATAATGAAACATACTCGTAGAGCACTAGAGCAACATTAATAAATAATATTGATTATTTATAAAGTCGTTTAAAGGTTAAACGCAAGATACGTGCTAAAAGGACTAGATAGTCATTTGCCTAATTATTGTGTATTTACATTTAATACTTGATTAATTTAAATACACATTAATTAATAGTCAAAATGAGTTTTTTGACTTATATCCTAAATGAATATATGTTTTTAATATTTAATGTAAATATTATACATATATTTAATATATTTGTATTTGATTAATTAATTGATTATTTAATTGTTAAATGATTAAATTAATTAAAATATAAATATCTTACGTTAGGATATTTAAAGTAAATGATGTTAGTAGTTGCTTTTTTGACTTAAATAAATATCTAATAAAGTTGTATTAAGATATTTATGCAAGTTGATTACATTTTTTTGAAATGAAATTGAAATGAAAAATCTGATATATTTTTGAATTTCGGCCAAAGGCCATTTGTGCACAAGTATATATTGTTTTCATTTTTTTCATTCATAATAACCTAATACACTTTACAAGAAACACCATTAAAGAAAGCAAGTGAAGGAGAAGAAAGGAAAAACTTAAAGAAAACTTGGATTTTGTAAGTTTTTAAAACTTACTATTAGAAAGGAATTTGTTCCTTAGGATCTAGGCAACTCTATGATGTTCTTAAGTTATTCTTTTCATTATTTCTTGTGTTTTTGATGATGGAAATTTGGTTGAAAGTGTTGAGCATGTGTGTGATGAAGAAAGCTGTAACTATTGTAGTTATAATCATTCTTTTAGGTTTTTGAAACCATGTTGCTAATCTAGAGTTATTGACCCACTCTTAAATGACATAGATTTGATCTTGAGTTGTTTCATTGTGTTGAGACTTGGATTGGATGAAGAATGATGATTGAAGAAGTAATTGATTTAATGTATTTGGTTTAATTTGTCCAATTTGTGGAAATTGAAAAATTAGGGTTCATGACCAATTCCAAATTTGGGGGTTTTCATATATGTTGTGTATTTGTGTATGTATGATGCATATAAAGTTTCATGTTCATTGGATTACATTTGATGTGTTTTGAAGCATGAAATGACAAAGTGCACCAAATGAGACATTAGTGAGGCTCTGGGCCAAATAAGAATTTTGGGGATTTTGTTGCTTTGGTGTTTTGATGTTTTGAACATCATAAGTTCATCTTGGAAATGATTTAGAATCATTCAAAATTGATTAGATCAATTTCGGACTAAAATGGACAAAAATACAAAGTAAGGGTATTTCGGTAAATTCACTTAAATATGATTATTGAATTTATTTCATAATTTGATTATTGGAATGTTAAATAAATATGTTTATTTAATTAATCCGAGAAAAATTTTGAAATCTGAAAATCGGATTTTCACCGCTTCCGCTCCGTTACCGGATTCACCCCCTAAAACCCCTACAAAATGGTATCAGAGCGAGTCTGATTCTAGGCCACCTAATATTAATTAGCCTTCATTGAATCAATGTTAATAATGTTTTCTTGACTTTATGCATGCTTATTAGGATCTAAATTGGTTAGATTTAGGGTGTATGACACTTAGCGGAAAATCCCTAATTAATAAGGTTTGAATGTAATTATGTATTTGATGCATGTTATATGGTCCGTCTTGTCAATACGGTTTATGAATACTTCTTTGTGACTACATCCGAGACCGTGCCTTTGCTGTGAGGATGTAGCCGATAAAGATTTATTTATACCGGATGTATATCAGATACTAGGTAAATTCAAGTAAAAGCGGAATTCTGAACGTGCCCTAGCTGTCAGGATTACGTAAGTAACTTGAGTTTATCATTGACGAGTTTAACCTTGGTACGTCTCCTTGTGGGCCTGCCTTCGCAGCGATAACTAGAAACGGCCAGGACCGGATACTTAGGAGTCATTAGTGAATGATTGACAAATGAGTTGTCTACCTGATGAATATACGTAGGCGAGACCGTGCATCTGCTGTGAGCCGAAATATATTCACGGGATCCACTTTTCACTATTAGTATTTAATTTAATTATTAAATATTTGTATTCTGTTTTAGGATTACAGTATTGCACGATTTAGTGGGAGGGGCATTTTTAGATTAAAAATCCATGATCTAGTTTATGCTTATGATATTATATGAAACTGCTTTATTTCTGCTAACCATTTTTCGTGATCTATATGATAGATTGGCGATGGCGGCACAATCCACAAATCAGTTTGCGCGTATGCTTGATGCGAACAAACTGAAAGGCGCTGAGAACTTTGCAGACTGGGAATTGGATTTGAGGATTGTCTTCGATTCCGAAAAGCTGGGTTATGTTCTTGAGGGTCCGTTGCCCCTTGCAGTGGGTGCGGATGCTTCGGAGGAGGAACGCCAAGTTTTTGAAACTTGGAAGGATGATGATTTAAGGGTTAAATCATACATCCTTAGTTCACTGTCTCCGAAACTCAAGCAACAGTACTATGGTATGTTAGATTCCTATAGTATGATGACGCGATTGAGACAATCGTTTGAGAACCAGGAACAAGTGATTGTTCACAAAGTCGCCATGGAACTGTTCCATGCGCGTCTGGATGAGGGGCAGAGTGTTAGCCTACATGTTCTTCAGATGATCGATTCGATCGATCAATTGAGGCAACATAATCTCATCCTGAATGACATTCTCCATAGGAGTGTCATTCTTGGTTCACTACCAGCTTCATTTCACCAGTTCGTGATGTACTTCAATATTTACGGGACTGTCTGTACCTACCAGGAGCTACATAGGATGTTGCTCATGGCAGAAGAGGACCTTAAGAAGGGAGTACTGACTCGCCCTCCTAGAACTACTTCTCTTTCGGCTATTCCCAAGGATGGTCCAAGGGAAAGAACAAGAAAGGCAAGAAGAGAAGAAGGCTTTTGGTCCTCAACAACAGGCGAAGATTGCAAAGCCCAAAAGGGCTTCTGAAGACAAATGCCACCACTGCGGCAAAGTGGGCACTAGAAAAGGAACTATCCTGATTACATTGCCCAAGTAGGAGAGACAGAGCTTCTACATCAGGTACTTTTATTTTTCCAGTTATTGATTTATCTTTGGCTTGTGAAGCCGTTACATCCAGCTGGATTTTAGATTCTGCTTGTCCCATTCACATTTGCAATTCGTTGCAGGTGCTGAAGGAAAGTAGGAAACTGAAGCCTGGAGAGATGCATTTGCGGTTCGGGAGTGGAGACTCTTTGGATGCAGTTGCAGTGGGAGTATGCGAGATCTCATTGCCGAATGTGACACTTTTGTTATATGACTGTCATTTTGTACCGGGATGTGTCGCTAATATTATATCACTTTTTGTATTAGATACAGAAGGCTTTTGTATTAATATTAAGAATAGTTCTTTGTATTTATATGATAAAAATAATATTCAGATCCTTTGTTGTCCAAACCAGCATGGTCATTATACATTGCAAACTTCAAAAGATATATTAAATACTGGAGTTAGTAAACGTAGTTTACCTGTAATTAATAATACTGAACTTTGGCATATGAGACTTGGTCACATTGGCGTTAACGCCTTACCCAATTGGTTAGGAATGGTTTGATATCAGATCTTACCATTGAATCCTATCCAACTTGTGAATCCTGTATTCAGGGTAAGATGACCAAAGCCCCATTTTCTGGTGTTGGACACAGCGCCACTAACTTACTGGAACTCGTACATTATGATGTATGTGGTCCACTAAGTCAAACTGCTCACAGTGGTTATTCGTACTTCGTTACCTTTACCGATGATTTGTCACGGTACGGTTATGTGTATTTGATGCGACATAAATCGGAAACCTTTGAAAAGTTCAAAGAGTTCCGAAATGAAGTAGAAAAACAAACTGGTAAATATATTAAATGCCTTCGATCAGATCGAGGCAGTGAATATATGAGTGGTGAGTTCATGGATTATATGAAGGAGAATTGGATTCTCGCTCAATATACTCCTCCAGGTACACCACAGCACAATGGTGTATTTGAAAGGAGAAATCAGACTTTATTGGATATGGTCTGATCGATGTTGAGTTTCAAAGATTTGCCCTATTACTTATAGGGTTACTCTCTCTTAACAGCCGCACATCTTTTGAATAAGATTCCTTCAAAGACTGTTCCTACAACACCGTATCAGATATGGTTCGGTAGGAGACCAAATCTTAATTATATTAAGGTTTGGGGTTGTCCTGCCTATGTCAGGGTGACTCAGCAAGATAAGCTTTCGCCTCGAGGGCAAAAGTTTAGGTTTGTTGGATATCCTTCGAATACGAGGGGATATCTGTTCTATGATACCGAGCATCGAAATGTGTTCGTAGCTCGCTTCGCAAAATTTCTAGAAGTAGAATTTTTGTCAGAAGGTGGTAATCATAGACAGGTTGAGCTTGATGAAGTCCAACCCGAAAACAACGAGCCAACGGAGGAACCTGAAGTTCAAGTAGATGAAGGACCTTCAACACACACACTCCGTAGGTCGGAAAGAGTATCTAGACCTCCTGAACGCTTGTATTTGATACAAGAAAAGAGTCTGGATGTTCTCTTAATTGAAGAGACAGATCCTTTCACCTATAGAGAATCGATGTTGGACATCGAATCTGTGAAATGGCAAAGTGCCATGAAATCCGAGATAGACTCAATGCATGAAAATCAAGTTTGGGACTTGATTCCGCTTCCCGAAGGAATTGTTCCTATCGGTTGTAAATGGGTTTACAAGAGGAAGCGCGGGCCTGACGGTAAGGTTGAAACTTACAAGGCCCGACTGGTAGCAAAAGGTTACACGCAGCGACCTAGCGTCGACTACGATGAAACTTTTTCGCCAGTAGCAATGCTTAAGTCTATCCAGATTTTGCTTTCTATAGCTGCGTATCATGACTACGAGATTTGGCAAATGGATGTCAAAACGGCTTTTCTAAATGGATTTCTTGATGAAGAAATCTATATGGAACAGCCGGATGGTTTCACATCCAGCGAAACCTCGGGTATGGTATGTAAGCTTAAGAAGTCCATTTATGGACTTAAACAAGCTTCACGAAGTTGGAATCTTCGATTCGATGAGATTATTAGATCGTCTGGTTTTCTCAAGAATTCGGAAGAATCCTGTGTGTATCAGAAGGCCAATGGGAGCCTGGTCGTATTTTTAGTCCTATATTTTGATGACATCCTAATCATTGGGAATGATTTAGGTATGTTGCAAAGCGTGAAAGCGTACCTCTGTAAGAATTTCTACATGAAGGACCTGGGAGAAGCTTCCTATGTTTTAGGGATAAAACTCTATAGAGATAGACAAAGGAGGCTGATTGGGTTATCCCAATCAACGTACGTAGATAAGATCTTGGAACGGTATAGTTTTGGTAACTGTAAGACAGCAAACATACCGTTCAGACAGGGATTCATCTTTCCAAGAAGATGTGTCCACAGACAGAAGATGAGAAGGTTAGATTGTCTAACCAACCTTATGCTTCATGTTTGGGTAGTATAATGTATGCCATGTTATGTACGAGGCCTGATATCAGTTTCGTTGTTAGCATAACTAGTTGATATCAGTCCAATCCAGGTAATGACCATTGGATGGCCATTAAACATATCCTAAAGTATCTTAAAGGTACTAAGGATAAGTTAATAGTTTATATGGAGGAAACGAACTGCAGGTTAATGGGTATACAGACTCCGATTTCCAATCGGATCCCGATGATAGAATCTACATCTGGATTTGTCTTTACCCTTAACGGAGGTGCAGTTTGTTGGAAGAGTTCCAAACAGGGATCGACAGCTGATTCCACCACTGAGGCGGAATATATTGCAGCTTCTGAAGCTACAAAAGAGGCTGTGTGGATAAAGAACTTTATCACAGAATTGGGAGTTGTCCCAAGTATCGAGAATGCGATTCCGTTATACTGTGATAATACTGGAGCCATTGCGCAAGCAAAGGAACCGAGGGCGCATCAGAAGTCGAAGCATGTGGAACGCAAGTACCACATCATTCGAGAGATCGTGTCGCGAGGGGATATTGTCGTGTGCAAGGTACCGAGTGAAGATATTGTAGCAGACCCGCTGACGAAGGCCATACCTCCGAAGCTATTTGATAAACCGTGGAGTCGATGGGTATAAGATACAATCGATATTGGCACTAGAGCAAGTGGGAGATTTTGTTGGGGTTGGTGCTCAGAGCGCCAATTCCCGGTTGTATTTCTGTTAAATACTTCTGTAAAACATTATTATTATGAATAATATATGCAGTTTCTATAATATAATCTATCTTTCTATATGGTAAAGACGTAATGACCCGAGAATGATTAGTCATGATACAGTTGCAAAAACGTCGCAACGGACATTGAGAAGTATCATGACGTTGTCATTCTCAGACAGTTCCTGGTCAAGGTTTACACTACTTGGTCAGTATAGTAAACCCGTTGAGACCGTTACATGTCGTATACTGGAATATATAATTCCAATGGTTTCTTAATCAACCATTAGTCTTGGAGACTAGTATAGACGTGTAGGTGTTTATAGCGAATAAACACTGAACGACTCACCGAAGATTCTTAATGGATGGTACACCAGCGTCAATAAGAATCTTCTTGGGTTGAGTAGCACTTGTGATTCTTAGACTTGAGATGCCATTGTGGGCACATGAGACATCTTCTACACTTAGACGGCAGTCACGTCACCGATCTATTTAGATCAGACCTCCGCCTGTTCGTTTGGTGTAGATAGATCCTCAGGGTGTCCTATGTGTATCAAGATAGGATCCGTCAGTTCTGTGTATCAGAGCATAGGTAGTCAATATGATTAGCAATCAGATAAAACCATGGGCCCGTGGTAAAGTTTAGAAGCTAGTTCTAAACATTCTTTTTGATATTGCTAATAGAATAGTCGACTGGATAATCCCGATAGAGATTTGACGTTTACATCTATATCTCTGGGATTTATCCGGATACCTGTGACGGAGGAATTATACATTTGCCATGACCTCGACCTATATGGTTCAGCGTGATTATCCGTGATCGTCATAATCTACGGGTGGATAGATTATGGACACGAAATTTGATTTCGTGACGGATATACCTGAATCTAGAGAGTCTCAATAATGAAACATACTCGTAGAGCACTAGAGCAACATTAATAAATAATATTGATTATTTATAAAGTCGTTTAAAGGTTAAACGCAAGATACGTGCTAAAGGACTAGATAGTCATTTGCCTAATTATTGTGTATTTACATTTAATACTTGATTAATTTAAATACACATTAATTAATAGTCAAAATGAGTTTTTTTACTTGTATCCTAAATGAATATATGTTTTTAATATTTAATGTAAATATTATACATATATTTAATATATTTGTATTTGATTAATTAATTGATTATTTAATTGTTAAATGATTAAATTAATTAAAATATAAATATCTTACATTAGGATATTTAAAGTAAATGATGTTAGTGCTTTGCTTTTGTTGACTAAATAAATATCTAATAAAGTTGTATTAAGATATTTATGCAAGTTGATTACATTTTTTTGAAATGAAATTGAAATGAAAAATCTTGATATATTTTTTGTGAATTTCGGCCAAAGGCCATTTGTGCACAAGTATATATTGTTTTCATTTTTTCATTTCATAATAACCTAATACACTTTACAAGAAACACCATTAAAGAAAACAAAGAAAGCAAGTGAAGGAGAAAAGGAAAAACTTAAAGAAAAACTTGGATTTTGTAAGTTTTTCAAACTTACTATTGGAAAGGAATTTGTTCCTTAGGATCTAGGCAACATCTTATGATGTTCTTAAGTTATTCTTTTCATTATTTCTTGTGTTTTTTATGATGGAAATTTGGTTGAAAGTGTTGAGCATGTGTGATGAAGAAAGCTTGTAACTATTGTAGTTATAATCATTCTTTTAAGGTTTTTGAAACCATGTTGCTAATCTAGAGTTATTGACCCACTCTTAAATGACATAGATTTGATCTTGAGTTGTTTCATTGTGTTGAGACTTGGATTGGATGGAAGAATGATGATTGAAGTAATTGATTTAATGTATTTGGTTTAATTTGTCCAATTTGTGGAAATTGAAAAATTAGGGTTCATGACCAATTCCAAATTTGGGGGTTTTCATATATGTTGTGTATTTGTGTATGTATATGATGCATATAAAGTTTCATGTTCATTGGATTACATCTTGATGTGTTTTGAAGCATGAAATGACAAAGTGCACCAAATGAGACATTAGTGAGGCTCTGGGCCAAATAAGAATTTTTGGGGATTTTGTTGCTTTTGGTGTTTTGATGTTTTGAACATCATAAGTTCATCTTGGAAATGATTTAGAATCATTCAAAATTGATTAGATCAATTTCGGACTAAAATGGACAAAAATACAAAGTAAGGGTATTTCGGTAAATTCACTTAAATATGATTTATTGAATTTATTTTCATAATTTGATTATTGGAATGTTAAATAAATATGTTTATTTAATTAATCCGAGAAAAAGTTTTGAAATCTGAAAATCGGATTTTCACCGCTTCCACTGCGTTACCGGATTCACCCCCTAAAAACCCCTACAACCATTTACAACATAACAAGCCCAAATCCAATTTAAGGCCCAATTAACTAAATTACAAAAATCCAATTTTACAATTTAATTAACCTAAAGTGCATAACATAATTAATTACATAAATCAACATTTCCAAAACATAATTTAAACAATTAATCATGCTCAATTACATCAATTAGTGTCCAACACATTTTGATCAAAATCAAACCCATATATACATGCTTTAAGTCTCGGCCAAAGGGGGATTTTGTGTCCAAATTTAAATCCAATCCAATTGAATCCAATTCAAACTTAAATCAACATCCCCAATTGATTTCCAACACATCCAATGATTAAAAAATAAAAAAACCAAGACATTAGGGAGCTTACAATTTTCGACCATACTAAGTAAATTGGGGAAAAATAATCCAATTAATTTTTTTCAACAAATTGATTACATATAACTCTAAGTTATCCATATACAAGCATATTTAAACAAACAATTTGTCAAAATATGCTTAAATCAAAAAGCCCCAAATTTAGTTAAGAACCCTAATTTTCGTTTCATGATCAAATGGCTCAAGATACCATTGTTGGGTTTCAATCAAGTCCCAAGGATCATTTATAAAGCATAAAACGAGTGAATACAACAAGGAGAATGGCGGAACCATACTCACATCGATTGGATTGGATGCAACGAAGAACACTTCAAGCTCTCCTCCTCTGTCAAGCTCTCGGTATTCCTCACTGGTGTGGCTTCAAGATTTCGATCATGGTGGATATATGGACTCCATCTCCATCTTCAAGCTCCAAGCTTCAACAATGGATTCCAAGTTCACGAAATCACTACCATATCACCTTGGTATGTCCCCTATAGTGTGCTAGCACTTTTATCTTGCAACAAGATCACTCTTTCGCCTCTCTATTACTCACGGTTTTGTGAAACCAGTAAAGAGAAAAGGAAGAGCTGTGAGCGAGAGAGAGAAGAAAGAAAATGGTGAAGAGAGAGTTATTTTGGCTCCCCCAAAAACCGTTTATACCGTGTGAGAGGGAAAATGAAAAGTGTAAAAAATTTATTAATTTCCAAAATCAATTAATATTTACCACTTTTTCAATTTTCAAATGTCAAGCATTAAATGCCTTGTCATCATCTCACATCATCTCACATCAATCAATCAAATGTCACATCACTCAAAGTGACATGTGATTTGATGCTTGATGTGACTAGCGATTTGACGCTTGATTTGACTTACATGTCGCACTCGAATTCGAAATGCGAATGCGCTCGCAAATAATCCCGGGCTCGGGTTCGCTAATTCCAAATTAACGAATTTTCCGTTGCGACATAATTAAATGATTATGCCTAGCGAAATCACTATTCACGTCGCTAACGAATTAATTCTAAATTATTAGTTCGCCTGAATTAAAATCTAATTTTAATGCCGCGTCAAAATCCAATTTCTCATAATATATCAAATATATTATTTAATCGATTAATTCCAAATTAATCGCTCTCTCTCTTTAAATGATATTTTATCCCAGATAAAATATCTCCGTAATTAATCCCAGATTAATTTTCTCTCTCTACTAATTAATCCCAGATTAATTAAAGTGCGAGTCATATGTCATCGGTGAATCTTCGGGAAGTGACCCATGAGATCCCCGGATATGTTGGCAGTAAATCGGGTTGTCGGACTATCCGAACACGTAAGTACCTCGTACTACGTTCGTATCGATTTACAAGACAAGGTTGGCTTCTAGCAAAGCGCCATGCCTACCCAATTCTCCAGAAACATTCTTACAGAATAAACGATCTATATCAGGCGTAGTATGCGTGGTATCGTATATTTCGATCGAGTACCGGATGATCACGTGCTAGGCTTGGGGCTGGAATCGTGTCTGCCCCGTATTGGCGTGATACTTCCATCTTGACATCACACCCAATACACTACGATTCTCAATATACCCAGTATTGGCGTACACAGAACCTGTTAAAGCCCTGGACGACCGCAACCAAAGTATATTGATTGTCGCAAGTATTACACCTACCCCGATTTCGGACTTACATAGACACATAGTTATACTACCAATGGAATTCCGAAGGGGTCTATCCAGAGCGAAGTTGTTTCCCGTACCATCGGTAAAACACACCTCATATACACTTGCATGAGTATCCTATACCCAAATATATGAGAATTATGTTGTTGTGCCCTCACAACGCGCACAAGTGTAATACTAGTCTTTTACGCATTATCGATGTCCAATCTCAATAATACTCTGACTAGGGATATTTAATGATTTATCCTTCGTGGATTGATACTGTCACATATCATTCTCAATCCAGGAACAAATCATAAGGACCTCCTATCATTTATACATCTAGGTTATCTAATCACAAATGATAAGAGTGCAATCTCCTTTGTCACATAGTTAATTTGTACAACAACACCGTGATCTGTACAAATAATGACGCTATGGGTCATAATTGTCCAACAATTAAAACGTCCCTAGTCGGAGTATTATCGAGATTGGACATCGATAATGCGGAATAGACTAGTATTGCACTTGTGCGTGTTATCAAAGCAGAACGACATGGTTCTCATATATTTGGGTATTGGATACTCATCCAAGTGTAATAGGAGGTTGTGTTTACCGATGGTACGGAAACAGCTTTGCTCTGGATAGACCCATTGGAATTCCATTGGTAGTATGAGTATGTGTCTATGGAAGTCCGAATCAGGGTAGTTGTATTTGGTCTTAACCTGAGACTTGCACCGCTAATACTTGCGACAATCAATATACTTTGGTTTTGGTCATCCAGGGCTTTAACCGGTTCTGTGTACGCCTCTTCTGGGTATATTGAGAATCGTAGTGTATTGGGTGTGATGTCAAGATAGAAGTATCACTCCAGTCATATGGAGATGATGATCACGCAGGATACGGAATTAGTACTCTTTAGTACTGCAGTCATCGGGAAAATATGACTAGGTCATGATTATCCGATTATAGAGACTAGTTACTAGAGATCCGATATCTGCTTCGTACGGGGCAGACATAATTCCAGCTCCAGGCCTAGCACGTGACATCCGATACTGGATCACAATACGCAATACTATGTTTACTACGCCTGATATAGATTACATATTCCTTTAAGAATATTTCTGGAGAATTGGGTAGGCACGGTGCTTTGCTAGAAGTTAACTATGTCTTGTAAATCGGTAAAAACGTAGTACTAGGTACGTACGTGTTCGGATAGTCAGACGACCAGATTTACTGCCAACATATCCGGGGATCTCATGGGTCGCTTCCTAAAGATTCACCGATGACGTATGACTCGAACATTATTAATATGGGATTAATTACAGAGATATTTTATCTGGGATAAAATACTATTTAAAGAGAGAGAACGATTAACTTGGAATTAATCGATGAAATAATATATTCGATATATTATATGAATTAGATTTTGACGCGGAATTAAAATTGGATTTTAATTCGGGCAAACGAGTTAATTTAAGAATTAATTCGCTAGCGACGTGAATAGTATTTTTTCTAGGTATAATTATTTAATTAAATTTGATTTAATTACGTCGCAACGGAAAATTCGTTAATTTGGAATTAGCGAACCCGAGCCCGGGAGTGTTTGCGGGCCCACTCTCATTTCGAATCAAGTGGGGCCCACAAGTCACGTCACGCGTCACATCATTTGTCATTCTAGTGATGTAAGTCATATCAACTTTGAGTGATGTGATGGTTGTCACTTGTGAGTGATGTGAAGTGATTGAAAGGCTTTATTGCCTTGTATAATTTTTGGAAAATGAGATATGTATTTGATTTTTGAAATCAAACACATATACACAACTTCATCTTCTCCCTTTCTCTCCCTCAACATTCGGCCAAGGGCCATTTTTCTCTCTTTTGTTTTCTCCTTTGCCGAGAATAACAAGAAGCTTAGGAAATATTTGTGGCAAATTTTTCATGAGTGCTAGCACACCAAAGGAGTCTCACAAAGGTGATAGGGAAACCCATTCATGAGCATGGAATCACCATTTACAAAGCTTGGAGCTTGGAGCACACAAATGGGGCTTGACCGAAACTTGGAGCACAAAAGGAGGCTTGGCCGATTCTTCCATAGAGCAAAAGTTTTGTGTTCTTCGCATCGTAAAAGCCGATCAAAGTGAGTATTCCGCAACTTTACTTTGATCTATTCACACTTTTCATAGCTTAATTGATCTTGGGATTACTTAGAAAACCCAACAGTCTGCCTAAACTGTGGCAAACGGGGTCACTGGATGCGTGACTGCCATATGCACAAGGCAGACATGAAGGAAGAAAAGGCGGGGCAAGGCTCCGGCTTCAAGTATGTTTGTCAAAAATATGTTCACTATTAGTTTCAAAATTGGATTTTTGATACGAGAGTGGTACATAAATATATGTACTGATGTGCGGAATCTGCTGAGAGCAGGAGACTGGCTTCAGTTGAGATCTACCTGCGAGTCGAAAACGGGACGAGAGTCGCTATTCTAACTATAGAAACCTAAGTTTTGGAACTGCCCTTGGGGCATTGATGAGTGATATTTATATCACTATTTCCCACTCATTTAATCTAATATTTTGTATAGTTTCTTGAGTTTTGTGAATGTTTTGATGTGTTTTGTGTTATTTTGTAGATAAATAAAGTTTGGAAAGCACTGGAGGCAATTTGAGGCAAAACCGGACAAAAATGCGTCAACAGGGATATTTTCGTCTCTTCAGCGTCGCGACGCTGGAACACTGCGCGCCGCGACGCCCAGCGTGCGCCGAATCTGCTAACATGCGCCGGGTCCACAAAAATCAGAATCTGAGAAAAGTTGACTTTGCTAACGTGCGCCGTGACACATGTCACCATCACAACAGAGATGCTAAAATGCGCCTTGCCACGTGTCGAAATCCTATTGCTTGGACGGCCGCCGCCCCACGTGTCATCCTACGTGTCGCCACATCATCGTCCACATCAGCAGCCACATCAGCAAGTCAACCGAGTCAACATGCCATGTCATCATCACCAATCACAGAGCGACACGTGTCAACCTCTCATTCGTCTGACGGCCGCCGCCCCACGTGTCGCCACGTTGTCTTCCACATCATCACAGTGATGTCACCAATGACGTCATGAACAGTGACACGTCATCAATGACGTCAGCATAATAATTGAGTTTTAGCCGCCATGACACGTGTCGCTCTAAACAGTCAGCCGCCTTGCTACGTGTCATCTCCTCATTGTGCCACGTCGACAAAATCCAGCGTCGCGACGCTGAAGCTTTGGCGTCGCGACGCGCGAACAGTGACCAAACAGTGAATTTGTTTTGCTAAAATAGGCCGCGAATTTTCAGTTTTTTTGACACCTTTTCTCACTCCTTCTATGTATTAGGGAGTTTCTCTCTCTAGAATTTTCATTTTTATTTTTACTTTTTACTTTTGTAATAATTTTAATTACTGTTTGTAGTAATAATAATTTACTCTCTTATTTTACAGTTTTTACTATTCACTATGCGGAGGTAACGTCCCTATGCTAAGGTGAAAGGTAATTATTTTACTATTGCTATTAGATTAATCTCCCTTAAAAATAATATATTTACTATTTAAAATTCTGATTAATAAAGGAAACCGCTATATTGGTTGGTCGGTTGGTAAATTTATTTTCTGTTGGTTTGAAACTGATTAATCAAGGATACCGCCAGACTGGTCGGTGGTAAATTTATTTTGGTGCCGCCTTTATGGCTGGATTATGGACAAAATATTCCGCCTATATGGCTGGTTGGACTTAATTGGACTTAATCAGGATACCGCCATATTGGTCGGTTGATTAAATAATTCATAAGTTTATATATTATTTATTGGGAGATATCTAAATTAGTAATATTAAAAGTAATTCCTTTTTGCCTTAGCATTTTTTTCATTTGTAATTTTCTCTTCAGCATTTCATTATCGCAATTACTTTTCAGCAGTTTATGTCTTTTATTTTCAAGTTTTTATCAGCCCTAGCTATGTGTCATAACTAAGTTAATATCTAGGGTTGTGATGAAATTCAATGTCACGGTTTATAAGGGTTAGATTACACATTTGGTGTAATATAAGATTTATTTATTGAGTCTTATCTTAATGCTCTTAATTAACTCTGGCTGTGATGAGTGGTATTTATATCACTATTTCCCACTCATTTAATCTAATATTTTGTATAGTTTCTTGAGTTTTGTGAATGTTTTGATGTGTTTTGTTTTATTTTGTAGATAAATAAAGTTTGGAAAGCACTGGAGGCAATTTGAGGCAAAACCGGACAAAAATGCGTCAACAGGGATATTTTCGTCTCTTCAGCGTCGCGACGCTGGAACACTGCTCTGCGCGCCGCGACGCCAGCGTGCGCCGAATCTGCTAACATGCGCCGGGTCCACAAAAATCAGAATCTGAGAAAAGTTGACTTTGCTAACG
>SKCR01007111.1:0-24651 GCA_019454045.1 Zanthoxylum bungeanum
GCCATGTTTGATCTTTGGGACTTGGATTGAACTCCAACACCAGGGCTTTAACGGGTTCTGTGTACACCTCTTCTGGTTTATCGAGAATCGTAGTGTATTGGGTGTGATGTCAAGATGGAAGTATCACTTCAGACATATGGAGATGATGAGCGCGAGGGATACAGAAACGAGTACTCTATATTGGTTGCAACCATCGGGATAATATGACTAGTCAGGATTATCCGATTCAAAGAGACTGGTTGCTTGATGTCCGATATGTGTATCGTACGGGGCAGACACATCTCCAGCCAGCCAGGCCTTACATGTGATCATCTGATACTGGTTCGATATACACTATACTAAGGTATACTACTCCTGTTATAGATCTTATATTCCAATAAGAATATTTCTGGAGAATTGGGTAGGCATGGCGTTTTGCTAGAGGCTAACCTTGTCTTGTAAATCGGTAAAAACGTAGTACTTGGTACGTACGTATTCAGATAATCTGACGGCCGTATTTACTGCCAACATATCCAGAGATCTCTTGGGTCGCTCCCGAAGATTCACCAATGACGTATGATTCAAACTCGATTAATCTTGGATTAATTATGGAGAGACTTTATCTTGGATAAAGTACTATACATAGAGAGAGAGAACGATTAATTTGGAATTAAACGTAAAATTATTATATTCGATATAATAATCGAAATTCGATTTCGACGCGAATTAAATTAGATTTTTAATTCGGGCAAACGAGTTAATTTAGAATTAATTCGTTAGCGACGTAAATAATAATTTCGCTAGGCACAATTATTTATTTAAATTCGATTAATTAACGTCGCGACGTAAGTTCGGTATTTCGGAAATATCGAACCCGAACGCGTGAGTGCACGTGGTCCACTTTCATTTGGAAACGTGTGTGGGCCCACATGACACATGTCATTTATGCATTAAAAATAACCAGCCCCAAGATCAACAGGATGATCGTTTGAGGGGATGCTCGGTGGTCTTTTGTGGTCCTTTGTTCGAGGGGAGGATTGTTGAGTGTGCAAACAAAGTCCCAAAGTCCCATATTGGTTAGAAATGGGGAAGATCATGGGCATATAAGGATGGAAATGTATCTTCATTGGTATGAGGCCTTTTGGGTATAGCCCAAGAGCAAATCCATGGAGTCTTAGGCCCAAAAAGGACAATATCAACTAATGTGGAGATAAGTGGTGTCCTAAGTTCCTTATACAAAGTAACCTAATTAACTATACTCCTTTGTTAACTAAGAAACACCGAATCATTAAGATCAAGTTCCAATTGTGGCTACCCACGCCCGAAAGGAATATGTCTATCCTAGAAAGTTATATGTCTATCCTAGAAGGAATCTTAGATGAAGATCGTGAGCTATTGAATCTAAGGCTGAAACCTAAATCCCTTTTACAAGTTCATTTAAGTTTCCACATCAATCTTATTGGTGATCAGGCAAGAAGAACCATTAAGATAAGATTCAATAAACAAGCCAAAGTATCACACATTATATAAAGAAAATCATTATTAAACTGTGAATATTGTGCTTCATCAATTCCCTAGAATAAAAATAAAATATTGGGGTTGGGGGACCACCTTAATAATTCAAATGTAGAAATCTCACTTTATTATAATATAGAAATTATCAGTGTTACTCGATTAATTAGTCAAAGAAGCCATAAATGCGATGTTATTATTTGTCCATAAACTAGCCATATAGGCGGTAATCATCTGTAACCTAAAGACCGACCATTAGGCGGTGTCACATTATGTCAAATAAATAAAACCAGCCATTTAGACGGTATCAATATTATTCATATTATTAAATTACAATTTCTATATTATAAAATAAGTGAGATTAATCTACCTTTTCATATTAAAGGTTTCACCTTTCCCACAGCGGAAATTAATTACTAAACATAAAAGATGGTAAAAAAACACAAACTATTATTACTATAAATAAAAATACATTACAAAACTACTAAATAAAACTTAAAAAACAAGATACCGTCCTTAATCCCTTATTAGGAACCTAAGAAAAGTATGAAATTTATAAATGAAATCAAGATCTATTTATAGGCAAATTTGTTGGATAATATGACCCACAGCGTCACTATTTGCACTGATCATTGTGTTGCTGTAGCAAATTAACTATGTAACAAGGAAATTGCACTCTCGTCATTTGTGATTAGATCACCATAGATATATAAATGAAGAGAGGTCCCTATGATTAGTTCCTGGATTGAGATGATATGAGACAGTATCAGTCCACGAAGGATTAATCATTAAATATCCCTAGCCGTAGTATTATCGAGACTGGACATCGATAATGCGGAATAGGCTAGTTATTGCACTTGTGCGCGTTGTGAGGGCACAACGGCAATAGTTTCTCATATATATAAGTATTGGATACTTGTGCAAGTGCGATAGGATGTCCTTTTTCACCGATGGTACGGGAAAACAGCTTCGCTCTGGATAGACCCTTCGGAATCCCATTGGTATTATGACTAGGTGTCTATGGGAGGCCGAAATCAAGGTAGGTGTGTATCGTCTTAACCTGAGACTTGCATCGCTAATACTTACGACAATCGGTAAACTTTGGTTTTGGTGGTTGGGGGATCTTAACTGGTTCTGTGTTCACCTCTTCTGGGTTTATCAGGAATCGTAGTGTATTGGATGTGATGTCGAGACGGAAGTATCACTCCAGTCATAGTGGAGATGATGTCACGCAGGATACGGTATTAGTGCTCTTAAGTGATGCGCATCCAATCGTGATATTATGACCAGGTCATGAATATCCGATTATAGAGACTAGTTACCAGACATCCGTATGTGTTTCGGACGGGGAAGACACTTATCCAGCCCCAGCCCTAGCACGGACTATCCGATACTGGGCCGATTGCACAATACCTTAGTATACTACGCTTGATATAGATCTTAAATATTCTTAAAGGATATGTCCGGAGAATTGGGATGACTTGGTGCTTTGCTAGGAGTTGACCTTGTCTCGTAAATCGGTAGAACGTAGTACTTGGTACGTACGTGATTCGGATACTCCGACGACCGTATTTACTGCCCACTTATCCGGAGATCTCATGGGTCGCTTCCCGATAATCCACCGATGACGCACAACTTGCACTCTTGAATAATCTGGGATTATAGATGAGAGATAGAATTAAATCTAGGATTAATTACGGAGATATTTTATCTAGGATAAAAATCGTCTAGAGAGAGATAACGATTAATTTGGAATTAATCGGTAAATTAATATATTCGATATATTAAACGAAATTAGATTTCGACGCGGAATTAAAATTAGATTTTAATTCGGGCAAACGAGTTAATTTAGAATTAATTCGTTAGCGACGTAAATAATAATTTCGCTAGGCGCAATTATTTATTTAAATTCGATTAATTAACGTCGCGACGTAAGTTCGGTATTTCGGAAATCGAACCCGAACGCGTGAGTGCACGTGGGCCCACTTTCATTTGGAAACGTGTGGGGCCCACATGACACATGTCATATTATGCATTATTAATTCTAATGCATTGCATGGAGATAGTGTACAATGCACTCAATGGTTTGCATGAAATTGAGTGTTTGACACTCTAAGCCATTGCATGATTTGTGTCATAAGTTTATTATTAATTTTAATAAATATTATGGCAAATATTTAAAATTGATTTTTTGTAACAAAATTCATTTTTAACTCTCTCATCTCTCTCACGCCAAAACAGGGTGTTCTTCACTGGTTTTGAACCAGTTTGGGCGTGAACAATAGGGAAGCAAGAGTGGATTTTCATGGTAAAAATTCAAGTGCTAGCACACTTAAAATTCTTGCGAAGGTGGTAGGGAGGTTCGACCATGAGCCTGGATCCATCCAACGAAGGTAGGAGCTGCGTTTCTCATCCCAAAATTCTGTTTTTGGAGGCAGTGGACTGCATGCAGTAAGCTTACATGGCAGTGCGTTTTTGGGTTCATTTGTCTTCAATCGACTCTACCAACAAATGTAAGTATTCCGCTATCTTCGTTGGTGTATTCACGCATTATTTCATGTCTTGTTGATCATGGGACCTTAGAAAAACTCAACAATGGCATCAAGAGCTAATGTTGCAAGCATGAAATTTTAGGGATTTAAATTTGGTAAATTGATTTGAGCATGATTTGAATAAATTGTTTGTTTGAGTATGTTTATAACATGTTTAATTTTATTTTGGTTGGACTAATTTGATGAAAAATGATTTGGAATTATTTTCCCCAAATATTTGTCCTTGGCCGAATGGTTTGATGATTTTAGGATCTTGGATTTTTTGATTTTTAATTCATTTGATGAGTTATAATCGATTAGGTTGATGTTAATTTGAATCGAATTGGATGGATTTCGAATTGGACAAAAACCCAAAATCTTTGAGTTGGCCGAATGTGACTAATGCCCTAATATCTTGGTAAATTTGATTTTGATAATTGGATGTATTGGAAATCATTCGGGATATGTATTTAATGTCGATTGCGGATTAATTGGATGAAACCGAATTGGACATGAAATCACTCCCTTGGCCGAGACCTTAAGCATGTAGATGGGTTTGATTTTTCAATTTGTGGTTTGACATAGATAATGAATCAAGCATGATTAATTGGACTAATATGGTGTTTTAGAAATGTTGATTTAGTTGATTGATCATGTAATACACTTTGGTAATTAAATTGGGAAAATTGGATTTTTTGAATTTAATTATTTGGGCCTACTTTTGGAAATTGGATTTAAATGTTGTATTGGGCTATTGGGCTTGATTTATCAAGTTTGGTTTAGGCCAAATGGATTGGATCCATTGGGCCCAAAACCTTGACCATAAAGCCCAAATGCGACTTAATGAACCTTTAAAGTTCAATTGGGCCTAATGGGCCAAGATTGATTTATGGGCTTATGGGGTAAATCCCGGATTGGACTTTGGTTATCGGTTTGACCCGAGTTGACCAAAAGTCCACGCCTTAAGAAATCAATCAAAAGCCCATTTGACTTAATTGAATTGACGTGGACGTTAATCGGTCTTTGAGACGCGTTACGATTAGATTGGAATTTAAATCGTAAAAGGTTTATTAAATAAAAGTGTAATATTTAATTTGGAATTGAATAGTGAATTAGTATTAAATACATGTTAAATTAGATTTAATGATGTAGTTTAATTATTCATGAATTCGTACTTTAAGTACTTATCGCAAAACGAGTTTGACTCGAACAAAATCAAATCGTTGTTTGAACATTGGATGATCCCTTAATTATCAGATAATTAATTTGATTAGATTGATTGATAGCATGCTTATGTATGTGAATACGTGGTTGTGTTGAATGAATAATGTATATCGGATGGATATTAGTCGGGGGGCAATTTTAGAAATTGTTGTAATAAATTCGATTTATTAAATTGGACCTGCGTGTCCAGCCTTATCACCTTCTTTCTCTTTGTATTCTCTTCTCACCTATTCCCCTCTATATATATGAGTTTTCTTTAGAAGTGTAGTGTAACGGGTAGAAGTAGTAAAGTGCTAGCTTGAGTGAGAAAGGGAGAGATTTGATCTAGGATCAATGTGTAAAGTATCCATCCGCATATCATTATTATTTTATTTCATACTCGCTTTATTATGTATTTAGAATGCATGTTAAGGGTGTATGATGATGAGACCTAACAAAGATAATTAAATTGGTAGCCAATTTGCACGCGAAAAAAAACCCTCGTTTTAATAAGCAAATATCCTTCCATTGAATGATTCTTGTTCAAGATCCGAAGTTGGCATTGGTTTTTATTGGCCAAAGTCAAGACCTTTGTCAATCAAGGATGTACTTGAATCATGAGAGTTTTGTTGCATATCGGTGTCTTGTCCAAATCGTGATTTTTATTGGCCAAAGTCAAGATCACTTTTGTCCAATGACATTGATTACGAAAACTTTCCTCATCAATGGGTCCCGCTTAACTGGAATCATTAGGGTTGTTTTTGGCCAAAGCCAAGGCCTAGATGATTCGGAGGATAGGGTTAGGAAAATGTAATGGATACATTGACATTATACATATGTTTCGGACTTGGATGTCCACCTAACCGGATCTAGGAATTGGATGAGATCCAATTGATCATAGAGATCTACCTAAGTTAAATAGCATACAGCTTTTATTGGCCAAAGTCAAGGTTGTGTGTTATTTAACGGGATCCTAGCCCACTAGGAAACGCGGTTTCCCGAGTACTCCACAGAGGGTTAGAGGCTCGACGAAAAATAGTGGGAGGCAAGTATTGAATTTGCAACATTCGTTCGAATACTCGCTAAACACTCTCATTTTATTTTACTCGTCATATTAATCAAAAGTATTAGTCGGACTAATATTTTATGTTGTTTTAAAAATATATATAGTTGGACTATATTCAAACTCATTCAATATATAGTTGATTTTGTAATTGGATTATAGAATCAATATAATTGAATTAAAATGATAGTTGATTTTATAATGGATTATAGTAATCAATATTAAATTATAGTTGATTAAATAATTGGATTATTGTAATCATTATGATAAATAGTACCTTATTAAAATTGATTAAATAGTTGGACTATTAAAATATGAAAGAATTGAAAGGTTGAAAATTTAATATAATAATCCTTGGATTAAATGTTTTAAATGATTTAATTTTCAATTGGGAATTAATAATAGGTTAATTTATTTGATAAAATAACTTATTATGACTAAGCCCATAATTAAGCAAATAGTAGAGCATAAAGTCTTTGGAAGATTTATGTGATGATGACTTTAGTGCTTAATTAATATACTTACAATAAATCTATCTTTAGATTTAAAAGTATTGCAAAATTGCAATTATTGTTAGTTCTATTGAGAAAAATCAAAGTTTGCAATTGGGCATGTAGCACAGGTGCACATCGTTTCGATATTCCGAAACCCAAGGCTTGGCAAAGGGTATGTGAAATATTGAAAAGGATAATTGACATATCCCGTAGCGACTACCATTTGGATATGGAAGACACGAAGGAATTAAAAATAGGGCGAGGCTCTAACTTTAAAAATATTTGTCAAGTTATGTTTACTACTAGCATTGAAATTGGATTTTAAATACTTAGTGTGTACATAATACATATATGTATTGACGTTCAGAATCCGCTGTGAGCTGGATACTGGCTTCAAGCCGAGATTTCTCTGCGAATTGGAAACGGGACGAAGTCGTTGTTTCGACCGTAGATACCTAAGTTTAGGAACTACCCTTTGGGTATGTACTTAAATTAGGAAATGTTATAATGTAACTAGTTTGACTAGAGACATTATCTCTATATCAGTGTTTAATCGATGCGGATAAAACCTTTATATTCTAGAACACTAAAGTGTTTCATTATATAAAGATGATACTGAGATAAATACATTAGATGTAAATAACATAATTTATATTTTGAATATAAATAAAATCTCAAACATATAAATGACAAATAAATAGCTCAAATTGATTTGATCAATAGAGACTTATTTGTGGCATTGTTGTCTAGGACACAATTAAACAAGACTCGTATATCCACACTTTTGAAGAGTGGATACTAGGACTGATTTGACTATTCAAATAAGGTCTACAAATCTAGTTTATTAGGTTAAATACCTAAAATACTATTTACTTGGTAATAGTAAAAGGGCCACCGATCTGTTAGCCCTATTCATGGTGAAGTAAGTGGGCCCGTATCTAGCTAGGCTAGATGTGAACATGAATATTTCGTGACCTTAACGGATGTAGCATCACGTTGTGGTTATGTGTTTCTTTTGAAGAACACAGATCGGAAACTTTTGAAGTTTCGACACGAAGAAAACAAACAGATCGGCTGTAGTATTATTCCGCCACGGTAAAACCGTAATGGAAAATACTTAAGCAGTAAGTTTCATATATAAATGAAAGAGTACGGTGTTCTTTCATGTGAGGACTCCTCCCGAGACACGTCAGTTAGACGGTGTGTCTGAACTAAAACCGAATTTTGTTGGACATGATAAGGTTTATCACGAGTCGCTCTGAGCTACTATTTCCTTCTACAGGATATGTATTAACAGTGCAAAACTTATTTAGATAAGGTTCCATATAAATCTGTTTGACAGATATCATATAGGATATGAACATGGAAGAAACGAGGTTTCTCATTCCTGATAATTTGGGTATGCCAGGCATAGCGTTTGGATGATACCAAACTAAGGACCCAAATTGGATAAGTGCCAATATAGGTTATGCTAAGGGAAACCTTAAGTATAGTACTTGTAAATCTCACATGAGAACAATGTGATTGTTGCTCACCATGCGTTTTTCCTGAGAGGAATACCGATATGCAGTGGTCAGTGGGAGGATAGTGATACTCGATGAAAATCGGAGTAACACTGTTCAAGGCACGAAGTCCTTAATGGAACACAAATAGTTCATCTATGATGAAACTATACCATTAATCTTCAAATACACAAGAACTTCGTAAATCGGATAGAGTCAGAAAACAACACCTAGGGTATGGGTTTCTGATCTCACCCCATAATGATGTCAATCTTATGGAGGTGTACCATCCGACTACGTTTAGAGGAAGTGATACGAGGTATCGACTCCATGTTATGGCAAAGTGCCATGAATCCGAAATGAATTCCATATATGACAACTATTTTGGATACTAGTTGTTGTACCATAAGGCATTGTGCCTATGGTACAATAAACGTCTTCAAGGAAGACATACATGGAAGGCAACATACCAACGTACAAAGCTAGGCTTTTGACGAAAAAGGTATCGTTATCAAATTGTGTTAATAACGGTTCAACCTTTTACCTGTTGCCATGGTAAATCCATTTTAAAAAAAAATGCTTGAAAATAACTATATATTTCATTTATGAAATATGTCAGTTATAAATCAAAATCGCTTTCCTGAAAAGGAAACTTTTGGAGGATGTCTACAACATCCTGACGATTTTATATAACCGACAACAAGGTTTGCGGGTTATTCGATCCATGTTTGGATCAATGCAAGCATAAGGTTCTTGGAACTGTCGTTTTGAAATAATCATAATGGTTTATGATTTGACTCAAAACGAAATAATTCTTGTGTATATAAGGAGGTTAGTGGGAGATTGCACTAACAGTGAAATTCCCATAAAGCATTGGTGAAAGCTTGGCTTTCATAAATATCTTTCATAGAAATTCTCCGTAGAATTCGGGGGAGTAACAACTTTATTCAAGGAATAAAGATCTACTGGGATAGATTTGGAGTTTGTTAACACTCTCTGGAAATTGTACATTTAAAATGTACTTGTATTGGTGTCTCGTACGCTTCGAGCATATGGAGTCACAATCGGGTCAATCCAAGTGATAGTCACTGGATTGAAGTTAAGAACATCTGTTAGTATCTCTGAGAACTAAAGATGCTATCTTTTACTATGGAGAAGGAGAACTTGAAGTGACTGGGATCACTGCCAGCAAGTTTCCAAACGATTAAATACTGCGGTACTATAAAGTTTGAATAACGGGACAGTGAGCTGGAAATCTTCCAAGCAAGATAACTGTTGCCGAATAAACAACAAATGCGGATTATTGCTGCAGCTGAGGCAGCAATAGAAGCCATTTGGATCAAAAATAAATCTAATTAGATTAGATATAGTTCTGTTAGCAGCTGAGCTAGGCGTCAGCACAAGCTAAGGAATTAAAGGTCTCATCGACGATCCAGATATATACTTCTATATCATCTGATTCGTTCGGATCATACATCGTGGCATGTGATGATCGTATAATCGCGTCAAACGATAATCAAACAAATCCGCTGATGAAAACCTTCCTCAGCAATTTGAGCGAACCTTACATAGTTCAGGTGTAGGACACTCGAGTGACTGGCTATGTGCCAAGTGGGAGATTGTTGGATAATATGACCCATAGCGTCACTATTTGCACAGATCATTGTGTTGCTGTAGCAAATTAACTATGTAACAAGGAAATTGCACTCTCGTCATTGTGATTAGATCACCATAGATATATAAATGAAGAGAGGTCCCTATGATTAGTTCCTGGATTGAGATGATATGAGACAGTATCAGTCCACGAAGGATTAATCATTAAATATCCCTAGCCGTAGTATTATCGAGACTGAACATCGATAATGCGGAATAGGCTAGTATTGCACTTGTGCGCGTTGTGAGGGCACAACGGCATAGTTCTCATATATATAAGTATTGGATACTTGTGCAAGTGCGATAGGAGGTCGTGTTTCACCGATGGTACGGGAAACAGCTTCGCTCTGGATAGACCCTTCGGAATCCCATTGTATTATGACTAGGTGTCTATGGGAGGCCGAAATCAAGGTAGGTGTGTATAGTTTAACCTGAGACTTGCATTGCTAATACTTACGACAATCGGTAAACTTTGGTTTTGGTGGTTGGGGGATCTTAACTGGTTCTGTGTTCACCTCTTCTGGGTTTATCAGGAATCGTAGTGTATTGGATGTGATGTCGAGACGGAAGTATCACTCCAGTCATAGTGGAGATGATGTCACGCAGGATACGGTATTAGTGCTCTTAAGTGATGCGCATCCAATCGTGATATTATGACCAGGTCATGAATATCCGATTATAGAGACTAGTTACCAGACATCCGATATGTGTTTCGGACGGGGCAGGCTTATCCAGCCCCGCCCTAGCACGTGACTATCCGATACTGGGCCGATATGCACAATACATTAGTATACTACGCTTGATATAGATCTTAAATATTCTTAAAAGGATATGTCCGGAGAATTGGGATGACTTGGTGCTTTGCTAGAAGTTGACCTTGTCTCGTAAATCGGTAGAACGTAGTACTTGGTACGTACGTGATTCGGATACTCCGACGACCGTATTACTGCCAACTTATCCGGAGATCTCATGGGTCGCTTCCCGATAATCCACCGATGACGCACAACTTGCACTCTTGAATAATCTGGGATTATATAGATGATAGAGAGAAATTAATCTAGGATTAATTACGGAGATATTTTATCTAGGATAAAATATCGTCTAGAGAGAGATAACGATTAATTTGGAATTAATCGGTAAATTAATATATTCGATATATTAAACGAAATTAGATTTCGACGCGGAATTAAAATTAGATTTTAATCGGGGAAACGAGTTAATTTAGAATTAATTCGTTAGCGACGTAAATAATAATTTCGCTAGGCGCAATTATTTATTTAAATTCGATTTAATTAACGTCGCGACGTAAGTTCGGTATTTCGGAAATATCGAACCCGAACGCGTGAGTGCACGTGGGCCCACTTTCATTGGGAAACGTGTGGGGCCCACATGACACATTGTCATATTATGCATTATTTAATTCTAATGCATTGCATGGAGATAGTGTACAATGCACTCAATGGTTTTGCATGAAAATGAGTGTTTGACACTCTAAGCCATTGCATGATTTGTGTCATAAGTTTATTATTAATTTAATAAATATTATGGCATAAATATAAATTGATTTTTTGTAACAAAATTCATTTTTAACTCTCTCATTCTCTCTCACGCCAAAACAGTGGCTGTTCTTCACTGGTTTTGAACCAGTTTGGGCGTGAACAATAGGGAAGCAAGAGTGGATTTTCATGGTGAAAATTCAAGTGCTAGCACACTTACAAGTCTTGTGAAGGTGGTAGGGAGGTTCGACCATGAGCCGGGATCCATCCAACGAAGCTAGGAGCTGCGTTTCTCATCTCAAAATTCTGTTTTTGGAGGCAGTGGACTGCATGCAGTAAGCTTACATGGCAGTGCGTTTTTGGGTTCATTTGTCTTCAAATCGACTCTACCAACCAATGTAAGTATTCCGCTATCTTCGTTGGTGTATTCACGCATTATTTCATGTCTTATTTGATCATGGGACCTTAGAAAAACTCAACAAAATTTTGGCATGCGCGTCACGACGGGGAAATCTTGTGCGTCACGACGCACAAAGTTGTCTTCCACTTCGTATGCGTTTTCTCTAAGTGTCGCGACGCGTGAAAGCTGGCGCGTCACGACTCCATGAATGTTGAAGATGCATGTCGGTAGGCTGCAATTTTGGTGCTGATGTTGACGCGTCGCGACGTAGAGGTCCTGCGAGTCGAGACGCGTGACTGTTGAAATTCCCATTTTTTGCCCTTTTTTGTTCGTTTTTCAGTGTTTTCCCCGAGTTGATTCCATTGAGTCCCGAAACTTTATTTATCTGCAAAACAAACAAAAATACATCAAATGTTCATAAAACTTGAGAAACTATACAAAATATTAAGTTAAAGGGGGCGGTAAATATTGATATATTTTCCGCTCATCAAATATAACTGTAGTATTCATTCCTCTACATCTTATTCACCATTTGAAATGATTTATGGCTTTTAGCCACTAACTCCATTAGATTTGTTATCATTGCCTGTTGATGAGCATGCAGGGTTAGATGGGAAAAGGAAAGCTGATTTGGTAAAACACATACATGAGAAAGCAAGAGAGCACATACGACGAATGAATGAGCAATATGCTTCTCATTCCAATAAGGGAGAAAGCGTGTGGTATTTCAGCCTGGAGATTGGGTTTGGGTATACATGTGCAATGAGAGATTTCCTGAACAGCATAAATCTAAGTTACAACCGAGAGGGATGGTCTATTTCAAGCCTTGGGATGGATTAATGACTATGCATACAAGCTGGATTTACAAGGTAAGTATAATATGTCTGCTACATTTAATGTTTTTGACTTAACTCTTTTTTATGCAAATGCAGATTCGAGGTCGAATCTTTTTCAAGAGAGAGGGTATGACATGATCCAGGCCACAAATGGAGCATCAAAGCACATGACCAGCAACATAATGGAGCCATTGCAAGTACCATAAGAGCCAATCACAAAACTAAAGGCCAAAAAATCAAAGAAGTAATGGAAGGATTAGTTCAGAGTTTTATGGCCAACTGCAACAAACAAATCAAAGCCACACTAGAGACACATGTGGGCTTCAATGGAGAGGGCCTAAACTACTTAACTTGGCCCAAATCAGTTATGAATTAAGCTTCACAAGCCTTTAAGACTTGAAGCTTCTGGCCTTTTTGTAATTTCGCCCTTTAGGCGCATTTTTATCTTTATGCCTTTAGGGTTTCTCTTTGTAACCTATTTAAACTTGATTTCTTCTTCCTTAACATTTTTCACGAATTTTGATAGAAAAACACTCAAGCTTTAAGCTTTTGGCTATGTCCGAATTTCTTGTGAGGGAGGGATTCCTCTTTTCAAGTTTAAATCGACTTATCTAAGTTTAGCAAGCTTAGTGGCATCTCCAATGCTAGCATAACACACTGATTTCATGTTTTGAGTTATCATGGGCAATGTTTCATGGTGGTTTATGACTGACCTTGGATGGGTTCTTACAAAATCATTGATTAAGGTTCTTGGGTCTTAAGAAAGAATACTTGGGGTTTGCTTGATTTCAAATTCAAGTGAGTTTCTTGTTAGAGTGTGAGTGATCTTAAGGGAGAAACAAAAGAGCGAGTGAAAATGAGCTTTTACATTGGTATAGTAAAGCGAGGAGAGATTTTAAGGCTAGCAAGCTTATGCTTTTGCTAGTCTACAAAGATCGCCGTGTTTGTATTGCTAATTGGCCCTTTGCTTCCAGTGTCCATTTCATCTCTTTTACAAGAATTCTGTGATGTGCTGACAGAGGACATTCCTAGTAGCTTTCACTCATTAAGTTGTTGAGCACTAGATTGATTTCATACCTAGCATAGTAATTCTCAACAGACCAGCCAATGAAGCAATCCCGAGGAAACGAAGGAACTTCAGAGGCAAGTTCCTAAAAAAGATGGGTCGTGGCATATGTGCGTTTATTGTCGAGAGATCGATAATATAACGGTAAAGTATCGTCACCCTATTCCTAGACTAGATGACATGTTGGATAAATTACATGGTTCCAAAGTTTATAGTAAGATTGATTTAAAGTGTGGATACCATCAAATTCGCATGAGAGATGGAGATGAGTGGAAAACTACATTTAAGACCAAGTATGACTTTTATGAATAGCTAGTTATGCCATTTTGTTTTACAAACGCACCTAGCATATTTATAATATTAATGAATCATTTTTTTTTTTGATAAAGTAAGTATATTAACAAAAAATGTACAAAAGTAAATGGGCATACCCCAGAGAATTAGAGAGGACAGACCCTCCTAGCAGAAGAGCCAAAAGGCTACAAATAATACAAGACCATCAAAAGATATCATCGGGAAAGTTCCATGAGAGATGAAGCCATTTATTATCATAAGATGGTTCCACCATCCGCAATAAACTAGCACAAGTCCGAACAGAAAACACAATGCCACTAAGAAGAACACTGACAATGCGAGGAGGCACATCATGAGTGCGGGTATTCCTCTCCCTCCAGTTGTAGTAAACTGACGCTGTAAACGAAAGCCGAATAAAGAGATGACATAAGGAGTCGTCGATGTACTGATACATCCACTCAACAGTCTGCATCCAAACCTGAGAATTCCTCTCTATCCCACACAAGGCCAACATTGTCATCCAAATCCGCGAAGAGAATGAGCATTGGAAGAAAGTTGATCAACGTCCTCTCCTGAACAACCACATAGGACAAATCTCGAGCAAGCAGAGATACCAAAATGTATTAGATGATCCTAAGTACAAAGGGCACTCTGAATAGTTAACCAGAGCAAAAAGGAATGGCGCAAAATAGCCTTACAAAACCAAACAACCTGATACCAATGCATCAAAGCTCCCCTCGACCTCATAGCATTCCAAGCACTGCTTACCGAAAACCTCTCTCGAGCGTCATCCTCAATAATCAACTCATCCTCCCTCAAGCTATATGAAACTGTATAATAAAGTTAGATAATTCTTTTGGTAAGGACTGAAGAATTAGATCGTGACTTATCTCATGATCCATGATGAACCCGAGGTTGGCCAATTTTTTAATGTGGCCAATCATCTTAAGCACATGTCTACTAACAGATCCTTCATTATACCTTGTTTGGAATAAGACATATGACACTTGGAATCTCACGGTATGAACGGAAATTGCATACAACTCCTTCAAGTGAAAGATGATGGTTTGAGCATCCATATCTTCGTGAGCTTTTTGAAGTTCGTCTGACATAGAGCCAAGCATTATGAAAACTGCTTGCTCATCATCATTGACGTGTTTCTTCCAAGCATCAAATGTATCTTGGTCAGTATCTTCTGCGGGTTCAGGGAGAAATGGTCTTTCAAGAACATAGAAAATCTTTTCTTTCCGTAAGACAATTTTAAGGATTCTAAACCAGTCATTGTATTTTTCCCCTTTGAGCTTATGCTCATCAAGGATGGAACGAAGTGATACTCTGTTTGCCATTTGAATGTTTGTGAAATATTTTAACCCACCTGTTAAGAGAAAATGTTAAAATTAGGAATATGTTTTCATTAATGTTTCATAATAACATGGGCTTTTAATATTATGAAGTTGCTCCCACTCAATTTTTTTCAAATTTTAAGCAAATCGCATCAACCCCAATATGATGGATTTCTTGTGGGCAAGGATCCCATTATCATCATTTCATAACTCCGACTAGGGCCGGTCATTATAAAATATGATAATTTCGTAGGTTCCCAACCAATTTATGAAATAAATCACAATTCCTTTATCATTGGGTTGGGCAATCAAACATGCCATAGCTTATGCTAGTCCTTGTGGACACCAAATCTTTGCCACTAAGTTATAAGACCACGTCTATGGGTCACTGCGTCTTATGACTTTTCTATGACGCAGCGACCCTTAGGCGTGGTCTTATAACTTAGTGGCAAAGATTGGGTGTCCTCAAGGACTAGCATAAGTTATGGCATGTTTGATTGCCCAACCCAATGATCAAGGAATTGTGATTTATTTCATAAATTGTTAGGGAACCTACGTAATTATCGTATTTTATAACGACCGGCCCTAGTTGGAGTTATGAAATGATGATAATGGGATCCTTGCCCACAAGAAATCCATCATATTGGGGTTGATGCGATTTGCTTAAAATTTTAAAATAATTGAGTGGGAGCAACTTCATAATATTAAAAGCCCATGTTATTATGAAACATTAATGAAAACATATTCCTAATTTTAACATTTTCTCTTAACAGGTGAGTTAAAATATTTCACAAAGATTCAAATGGCAAACAGAGTATCACTTCGTTCCATCCTTGATGAGTATAAGCTCAAAGGGGACAACTACAATGACTGGTTTAGAAACCTTAAAATTGTCTTACGATAAGAAAAGATTTTCTATGTTCTTGAAAGACCATTTCCCCCTGAACCCGCAGAAGATACTGACCAAGATACATTTGATGCTTGGAAGAAACACGTCGATGATGATGAGCAATCAATTTTCATAGGCTCTATGTCGGACGAACTTCAGAAAGCTCACAAAGATATGGATGCTCAAACCATCATCTTTCACTTGAAGGAGTTGTATGCAACTTCCGTTCATACCGTGAGATTCCAATTGTCATGTGTCTTATTCCAAACAAGGTATAAGGAGTGATCTGTTAGTAGACATGTGCTTAAGATGATTGGCCACATTAAAAAATTGGCCAACCTCGGGTTCATCATGGATCATGAGATAGGTCACGATCTAATTCTTCAGTCATTACCAAAAGAATTATCTAACTTTCTAGAGAATGAATTCCTTCTCAAGAAATATAGTGGGAGTAGACTTGATCTCGATGAGTTACGAGAAGAACAAAATAACATAGAACTAACCCCAGGCCCCTCAAAAGTGCAGCGACGGAACAACGACAAGGTTATGAACTCAGAAGGTCTAGTAGTGAAAGACATGAGCCTGAAATATATAGTTTCCATATTGATGAGGAACATGATTAGGTCATTGATAATGACGATCAAACCAGTTATGACGAAGCAATGTGTGACATTTATTCAGTCAAATGGCTTGAGGCCATGAAAACCGAAATAGACTATATGTATCAGAATCAAGTCTGGGACTTGGTAGATGCACCTGAAGGGATAAAACCAATAGGCTGCAAGTGGATTTACAAGCATAAAACTGATGCAGAAGGCAACATCCAAACCTATAAGGCTAGGTTGGTGGCGAAAGGTTATAGACAAATCCAAAGAATTGACTATGACGAAACCTTCTCACATGTTCCAATGATAAAGTCCATTCGAATTTTACTGGCACTAGCTGCACACTTTGATTATGAGATTTGGCAGATGGATGTCAAAATAGCTTTCCTTAATGGGAACCTCGTAGAGGAAGTCTATATGACACAACCTGAGGGGTTTGCAACTAAGGATGATCATAATAAAGTATGCAAGCTTAAACAATCCATTTATGGACTCAAGCAAGCCTCCAGAAGTTGGAATATATGATTTGATGAGACAATCAAAGAATTTGACTTCATCAAAAATGTAGACGAGCCTTGTGTTTATAGGAAAGGTAGTGGGAGTGTTGTTGTATTTCTTGTATTATATATCGATGATATATTAATCATCGGGAATGATATTCCCATGATGCAAGCCACCAAGCAATCGTTATCTCAGAATTTCTCCATGAAAGATTTGGGAGAAGCAGCCTATATCCTCGGGCATTAAGATCTAACATAATAGATCTAAGAGGTTGTTAGGACTTTCTCAATCTACGTACATAGATAAAGTTTTGAAAAGATTCAAAATGGAAGATTCTAAAAGAGGTAATTTACCTACTTGTCATGGAATCAAATTATCTAAGGAGCAATGTCCACATACTTCTTTAGATAGAGAGCGTATGAGTAGGATCCATTATGCTTCAGCAATAAGATCGATCATGTACGTCATGCTATGTACAAGACCTGATGTCTCTTATGCTCTTAGCATAACGATCAGGTACAGGAAAATCCTTGTGAGCAACACTGGGCAGCTGTCAAAACAATCCTCAAGTATCTGAGAAGAACTAAGGATGTGTTTTTGACATACAGAGATTGTTCTGAGATGAAACTCATTGGTTACTGTGATGCGAGCTTTCAGACCGATAGGGATGACAGCAGATCAAAAACATGATATCTGTTTACTTTAAATGGTGGTGCTGTAAGTTAGAAAAGCTCAAAGCAGTCAACTACAGGGGACTCCACCACTGAAGCCGAGTATATTGCAGCATCTGAGGCAGCTAAAAAAGTAGTCTGGATAAAGAAGTTCATCACGGAGCTAGAAGTGCTTCCCGCAATAAAGAATGGTGTCACGATGTACTGTGACAACACGGGCGCCATTGCTCAATCAAATGAACCAAGGTCCCACTAGAAATCAAAGTATGTACTCAGGCGATTTAATCTCATCAAGAATATTGTTGAGAGAAAAGAAGTTATTATAGAGAAAATACCCACTGAAGATAATCTTGCAGATTCTCTGACTAAAGGGCTGACTCAACAAAAGCATGATAGGCACACCCGAGAGTATGGTGTCCAGATTCATACTAGTTGGCTATAGTGCAAGTGGGAGATTGTTAGGGATATGCCCTATACCCAACTTGTGGATGGGCTATATGTACATGTATTTGTAATATTTTCATTAATTAATAAAATGGCAATCTTTATTATACGTATCTTACATAACTTATATGAATCATCAACATTGTAATAAAGCCATTGGAGTAATAAGACGATGGCTTCCATGCCTTATAAGAATCATTACTCTTAAATGTTCCTAGTAATAGTTTTGTGAATAATCTGGGCGTTCACAAAGCGGAGAGACTAGCATGATGATATGATATGTCTTTATGTGGGGTAGCTGATCTCATAGGCTACTAGCGGAGATCTGTCCGCTTAGTGTATCACATGGATGCATGAGTTGCTCATGTTTATCGAACTGACCGCCGAAAGTTTTCATATGGAGTGTTTATCCCATGTGTCTGTGAGAACATTCATGTATCGATTATATGACTAGTCCGTTGACTTGAGGTTTTTACAATCTAATGTGTGGATCAAATAACTTTGACATTCTCCTTCCCCGATTCAAAAGATCTGGTCATAAGAGTATGATTGGGTCATTTGTTGAAACACATGAAGTTTGTAAAGATACAACAGAGAATCGCCACTCTCTCGGATAATATTTTCTTATAAGAGTAGTATTCCAGTTCGCGTGTTGATATTTGTGATCAGTGCTTGAGATTGTGGCCACAGTGGAAGAATCATGTGAGATTTTTGGGTTAGCACGATTCATGACACTATCAACATCATACCTTTGACCATATGGGTAGACACTTTTCGTACCCTAGGTCAATAGGTGGGGATATAGTGAGATGAGGGACCGTATCATATGTAAATCGCATACAGAATGTGTATATATATATTTTCTTCTCATTTGGGGGCCTTGGCTTGTTGCTAGATGTCAACCTTGGTCATTGAAATCGAACGACCATCTGATCGGAGGATAATTTATGTTTGATTAAATTATCACGATTCATTTCATGTCCAACTTGAGGGGAACCCAAAAGGTCACACACAACAAAGTCGAAATCAATGGTTAACAGTGCACAATACAAATATAACAGCATATATGATTGCTATAGGAATCGTTCATAAATGGTTCAATGTGTTTAATTATTGAACAGATCATTTATGAGGTTCCATAGTGGCTTAGGGATTGGTGAATGACGATAGGGACACTTTGGGAATTGGAATTTAAAAAAAATTACTATTCATATGAATAGTAACATGAATAGTAAAAAAACTTTATTTGTTTTGAATTCCAATTCGGCTCAAACTCTTATTAGGGTTTTATAATCTCATTAAACCACTAAATTAAGATCCGATGGCTAAGATTAAATTAGCTTTTATCCCACATCGGATTCTTAATTAATTTTATTGTCTTTAGAGCACTATATAAACCCAAAGAATTCTTTACAAATTTGCTATACCAAAACCTTTCATATCTTGGGTTTATATAAGTGGTCAACTCTAAAGTTTAAGAGTAAACCACTGATTTTGAGGATCCTTAAGTCTAATTGACTAGAAGAACCTCGAGTTAAAAGTTTTGAGGTATTTTCCTAGGCTAGCACCAATGGCAAAATACCCGTGCACTCAAGGCGTAGTCTTGCCGTTGAGTTTTGGCTTTGGTGTGTGCATCTTTGGAGGCCAAACACTTGGGTGGCTCTTTGGAACGTGGAAGAGCTTGCTGAGTTCGAGGAAAGCTTGTAGATTGGAGGGAGGACTGGAGGAGTCTACGGTTCAAGTAAGTCTTTTTCTTTCTTTATTTTAAATAGAGTTCTTATGATAATTAGCATGTTTAGGTTTATGTTCTTTGCATGTTTTATGATATTTATGCTTAGAATATATAGTAACATGTCTAGGCTTGTAGAATAATCAAAACAAATAGGTATTGGGCAAAGGGAAAGCGGCATAATAATTTTTATTTTCTGCTGCGCACTCGCGACCGCTTCCCAACATTATTATTTTGAAATGAAAACAGTTCTGCAACTACTCAAAAATATTATCTTGTAGATGGCTGCCGCTAATCCATTGATGAAACTTTTAGATTCCAATAAGCTAAAAAGAGCCGAAAACTATTTCAAATGGGAAATGAACATGCGCATTGTCTTGGAGTTTGAAAATTTGACTTATTTTACTATCAATCCACTGCCTGTTGAAATTGATCATGACTCTACTCCAGAAGAGCAAGAAACTTTTAATAGATGGAATGATGATAACTTGAAGGTGAAATCCTACATCTTGGGATCGATGGTTCCAGATTTTCTTAGACAATACATTGAAGTAACGGATGCTTGGAGCATCATATGAACACTCAAGGAGTTGTTCGAGGAAAACCAAGAGAAGGAACTTTATCGAAGATCTAAGGAATTGTTCCATGTTGAACTCAAGGAGGGATGAGATGTCAGCACTCATGTTTTGAACACGATAGACCAGATTCAATATCTGGAATGATAGGGCATTGTGTTTGATGAACGGCTGGGTCGTAATTTGATTATGTCTTCTTTGTCGAGTTCTTATGCTGGCTTTATATTAAATTTCCATATGCATTCGATGCAAGCCACATATGAAGAACTTCATAACATGCTATGCACAGCGGAGCAAGATTTGAGGAAAGGCAACCCCACACTGTATCTCCATGGTGGAGCTGGCTCTTCAAAGACTTCTGGAAAGTCAAAGAAAATAAAGATGATGAAGAAGAAGATATCAAAGAATAACTCCAAGAAGCGCAAAGGCGCAAAACCGAAAGTAACTCTTGATCAATGTCTACAATGTAAGAAGTCAGGACACTGGAAGAAGAACTGTCCAGAGCTAAAAGGAAAAGCATGACCCTCAGGTGTGCTTTATATTTTTCTAATTATTGATATCTCATTAGCCTTAGATGCAAATAGTGGATGGGTGTTAGACACTGGCAGTCCTACTCATATTTGCAACTCTCTACATGAAATGAGGGTTAAAAGAATGTTGAATAATAGGGAGATCCCACTTAGACTTGGCAATAGTGAGACATTAGATGTCAGGGCCATAAGAACGGTTGTTCTAGATCTCCTAAATGGATGTAAATTAGATTTGCATGGCTGTTATTATGTTCCCTCAATTATCAAACAAATAATATCACTGCCAAAATTAGATAAAGAGGGATATAAATTAAACATTAAGGATGAAACTTTATGTTTGTATGATAAAGATAATTTACTGAAATGTGAATGTCCTTTATCAAATGGTCACTATGTTTTGGAAACATGTAACAATGTCTTTAATATAGAAAAAAATACAAATAGGAAATCTGAACAAAATAATACCTTAATTATGGCACATGAGATTGGGCCACATAGGCATTATACGTCTATCCAAATTGGTAAATGATGGTTTGATTAAAAATCTTACCTTAGATCCTTATCCGATTTGTGATTCATGTTTCCAATGAAAGATGAAAAAGGCCCCATTTCTAGGTGTTGGACACATGCTAGAGATTTACTGGAGCTAATACACAGTGATGTTTGTGGTCCATTAAATCATGCCGCTCATGATGGTTCAACATAAGAATCGAATAAAGTGTAGAATAAGAGATAAATGAATTCATGAATAATAAGAATCGACAAGATATAATATATAGCCCTTGTTCCCACACAAGAAAGAACAACTCCAAAGGGACTTTCAAAAGGGTTAAGCTCTCAACTATAAGAATCGAATAAAGTATACTAGAATAAGAGATTCTTATAAGTCATAATATCGAGTTATTGAACAGAAAAGCAAAAAGGAAGTTAAGGAAGATAAGAAGAGACTTAGATGTCCTCAAGCCAGGGCGAACTGGTAAATTAAACCTCAGAAGGGATTCGATAATGAATCATATTTAAGAGGGGGGAGAGATTTTGTAACACCTCAGTAATACCGACCACTATTAAGTTATGGATGGAATAATACATAATGTAAATCATGCTCAAGTATGTACGTGCTCATGAATTACTTTCGGACATTCGATAAATTTCTCGCAGTTCCGATACATAATTTATTCTAAGATATGAATCCGGACAGCCCATGGTATTTGAGTCGTAATGTTTTCATATAAATTTTGATTTATATGAATTTTATATCGTCGGAAATCTAAAATCAAGACCCACAACGTCCGAGTTGAACATTTTTCCAAATTCAAAATAGAAACCGATCAAAAGTATAGATCAAAATATCGATGATTAATACCCAATGACTAATCTAGAGAATTCTCAAAGTTTCTAAACTTTTCTTCATTTAAATCATTTACAATTAGCCCCTAGTATAAAAAGGGGACACTATTAAAGCATCCCTAACAGTTTGAGAAGAATAGAAATGTGAGAGAGAAAGAATAAGAAAGAAGGAAGGGAAAAGATGGGAAGCCATTTCCCACCCAAAATTAAAAGGAAATAAATGTAAACCAACTCACTACAAGCTAAGAAGAATGATATAAAGCCTAGAAGACTTGAATTGTGAAGAAAATCAATTGAAATGAGGTAAGGAAATCTTGACCCAAAACTTGGATTGTGGAATTTTGATGGTATGATGCTATGTTAGTGCTATTGACATAAAGGTGAATAATAAATAAAGGAACTAATTGTATGATCAAATGCCCAAATTTTTGGAAATTCTAAATGATGAGTTAAAACAAGAGTTATGAGATTAAAGGGTTGCTTTAGTGTTGGCATATTGGTATAGAATGTATGAACTTGACGCTTAATATAGTGGCTTGTGTAATGGTTGTAGTGTAGAAGTGTTGGGAATGTATTTGGGCAAGTTAGACATTACAGAGTTATGTTAGGCCATGGACAATTAACTTAGCGTTGCGACGCCCAACACACAGCGTCGCGACCCGTAAGAATCAGAGGCTTACTACCTCGAGCCTGATTGGTGGAGCATCGCGACGATCAGCATTTGACGTTGTGACACGTAATGAGAAGAGGCTCTGCCTCGGGTTTGATCAGGCGGACATTGCGACGCGTAGGGTCTAGTGTCGTGCCGTGAAACAAAGCATGCTCTCCACCTGTGACTGTTTGCATGGGCATCGCGACGTGATACATGAAAAAGTTTCATATTATTCCATTTTTTCTTAGAATGACAAAGGCCACCCTAGGGATTTCGTGTCAGCGTATTTACACGCATATATCATGTCAAAAGCATATAACATCATATAGCGACAATAGTTTTGAAGCATATCCCACGACTTGTTTTCTAATTACGTTATCAATTATAGATCATCGTAGGAACCGTAAATTCCTTCGGGGAAGTAAAGTAATGCCATCAGATCCAAAAAATATAAGTGGACCATTTTCTCAAACTGTATTTACTTATATGTTTTTGAATCAAGACTTACTTTTGAGCATTTAGAGCATTAGCCAAGATTAATTTCAATTGTATTTTGAATGAGAACGTTTTGAGAAATGTATTTTTGAAAGAAATGATTTTTTAGAGCTTGAGATTTATGATCTTTCGAGCATGGGGAAAATGTTGGGGTTGGTGCTCAGAGCGCCAATCTGGGCCGTATTTATGTCTGATTCATGAATACGAACATCCCCTTATTCCATAATATTACTTATTTATGGTTGCACCTCTTGTTCTTATATACGTATTCGATCTGATTACGATTAGATTGAAACTAAATGTGGTTTAGTGATATGTATATATTAGACAAAGGCCCGATAATATATAATGCAGTACACAGTTATAAAGTTAGTTTGTAATTGACATTGGGAAGTGTCACTGCTATATGTATATTATCAAACATAGTTCCTGGTCAAGATTTGCTAACACGGGTCGGTTAGTCAAATCCGTTGAGACCAGTACATGTCGTATATCGTGACTAGGTCTGATGGTTTATCCCAATGAACCATGAGTCTATGGAGACTCGTATAGACGTGTAGGTGTTTATAGTGGATAAACATTGAACGGCTCACCGAAGATTCTTAATGGATGGTACGCCAACGTCAATAAGAATCTTCTCAGGTTGAGTAGCATAGTGGTCCTTCGACTTGAGACACCACTGTGGATGTATGAGACATCCTCCACACTTAGATGGCAGTCACGTCACCGATCTATTTAGATCAGACCTCCGCCTGTTCGTTGGGTGTGGTCGATCCTCAGGATATCCTGTGTGTGTCAAGATAGGATCCGTCAGTTCTGTGTACAGAGCATAGGTAGTCCA